>OZ010678.1:48325367-48458316 GCA_963932185.1 Troglohyphantes excavatus
GTGGGTGGTTTTAAAAAACAATTGGAACAGCATTGGGGAATCGTGAGGATGATGGATTGACAGGACCAACCTTGCTGGGCCTAGAGCCTGTAGTTTTTTCGACATTATTTGTATTTGTATATATATGTGTGTGTGTGTACTTCAATGAAAAAATGTACTTCATTATAATCCGAATTTTTTGGACACATGAAAAAAATATACCCTATTACGATCCAATTTCCTAAATACATGAAAAAAAATTACCTTGTTATGATCGCAATTTCCTAAATATATGAAAAAATGTATCTCATTATGATCCTAATTTTCTGAACACATGAGAAAATGTACCACATTAGGATCAAAATTTCTTGAACGCATGAAAAAATATACTTCATTATGATCCCAATTTCCTAAATGCATGAAAAAAATGTACCACATTATGATCCCGATTTCCAGAATTCATGAAAAAAATGTACTCCATTATGATTCCAATTTCCTGAACACATGAACAAAATTTACTTCATTATGATCCCAATTTTTTGAACACATGAAAAAAATATACCCCATTATGATCCAATTTCCTGAATACATGAAAAAAATTACCTTATTACGATCCCAATTTCCTACACATATGAAAAAATGTATCTCATAATGATCCCAATTTGTTGAACATATGAAAAAAATTTACACATTATGATCCCGATTTCCAGAATTCATGAAAAACTGTACTCCATTATGATTCCAATTTCCTGAACACATGAAAAAAAATTATTCATTATGATCCCAATATTTTTAGCACATGAAAAAAATATACCCCATTATGATCCAATTTCCTGAATAAATGAAAAAAATATACCCCATTATGATCCAATTTCCTGAATAAATGAAAAAAAATTACCTTATTATGATTCCAATTTCCTACACATATGAAGAAATGTATCTCATTATGATCCCAAATAGTTGAACATATTAAAAAAATGTATGCATTATGATCCCAATTTCCAGAATTCATGAAAAAAATGTACTCCATTATGATTCCAATTTCCTGAACACATGAAAAAAATTTACTTATTTTTTGAACACATGAAAAAAATATACCCCATTACGATCCAATTTCCTGAATACATGAAAAAAAATTACCTTATTATGATTCCAATTTCCTACACACATGAAGAAATGTATCTCATTATGATCCCAATTTGTTTAACATATGAAAAAAATGTACACATTATGATCCCGATTTCCAGAATTCATGAAAAACTGTACTCCATTATGATTCGAATTTCCTGAACACATGAAAAAAATTTATTCATTATGATCCCAATATTTTTAGCACATGAAAAAAATATACTCCATATGATCCAATTTCCTAAATACATGAAAAAAAAAATACCTTATTATGATCCCAATTTCCTAAACATATGAAAAAATGTATATCATTACGATCCCAATTTCCACAACATATGAAATAATGCATCTCTTTATGAGAATAATTTTCTGAACACATGAGAAAATGTACCACATTATGACCCCAAATTCCTGAGCTCATGAAAAAAATTTACCACATTATGATCCCGATTTCCACAATTCATGAAAAACTGTACTCCATTATGATTCCAATTTCCTGAACACATGAAAAAAATTTATTCATAATGATCCCAATATTTTTAGCACATGAAAAAAATATACTCCATATGATCCAATTTCCTAAATACATGAAAAAAATTACCTTATTATGATCCCAATTTCCTAAACATATGAAACAATGTATCTCATGATTCTAATTTTCTGAACACATGAGAAAATGTACCACATTATGACCCCAATATCTTGAACGCATGAAAAAATATACCTTATTATGATCTCAATTTATTGAGCTCATGAAAAAAAGTTACCCCATTATGATCCCGATTTCCAGAATTCATGAAAAAAATTTACTCCATTATGGTCCCAATTTCCTGAACACATAAAAAAAATTTACTTCATTATGATCCCAATTTTTTCAGCACATGAAAAAAATATACTCCATATGATCCAATTTCCTAAATACATGAAAATAAATTACCTTATTATGATCCCAATTTCCTAAACATATGAAAAAATGTATCTCATTACGATCCCAATTTCCACAATATATGAAAAAATGCATCTCATTATGATAATAATTTTCTGAACACATGAGAAAATGTACCACATTACGTTCCCAATTTCCTAAATGCATGAAAAAAATTTACCACATTATGATCCCGATTTCCACAATTCACGAAAAAAATTTACTCCATTATGATCCCAATTTCCTGAACACTTGAAAAAAATTTACTTCATTATGATCCTGATTTTTTGAACACATGAAAAAAATATACCCCATTATGATCCAATTTCCTGAATACATGAAAAAAAAATACCTAAAAATACCTTTCCTAAACATATGTAAACCTTATGTATCTCATGATCCTAATTTTCTGAACACATGAGAAAATGTACCACATTATGACCCCAATATCTTGAACGCATGAAAAAATATACCTTATTATGATCCCAATTTATTGAGCTCATGAAAAAAAGTTACTCCATTATGATCCCGATTTCCAGAATTCATGAAAAAAATTTACTCCATTATGGTCCCAATTTCCTGAACACATGAAAAAAATTTACTTCATTATGATCCCAATTTTTTGAACACATTAAAAAACGTATCTCATTATGATCCCAATTTGCTGAACATATGAAAAAAATGCGCACATTATGATCCCGATTTCCAGAAGTCATGAAATAAATGTACTCCATTATGCTTCCAATTTCCTGAACTTTTTCGGGCACATGAAAAACTCCCATGAGGGTTTTTGATCGTGAAGCCCATACGTATTTCTTGTTGGTCTCTCCAAAATGCTAGGAGATAATATGAGGTTTTTGCGCTGATACCGTAAACATCGTGATGGTTTACATAGGAGTATGACCAACACTGAGAGTGGAAATGTGTTGGGATGCTGTGTGTATGGGCCAGTATGCTGTGTGTAGGGTCCCCTATGGGTCTTCTCCATAGAACCACACTAAAAATACAAAGGTTGTATCAC
The DNA here is from genome assembly GCA_963932185.1 of Troglohyphantes excavatus. Classification (NCBI taxonomy): domain Eukaryota; kingdom Metazoa; phylum Arthropoda; class Arachnida; order Araneae; family Linyphiidae; genus Troglohyphantes; species Troglohyphantes excavatus. The sequence goes on from OZ010678.1 coordinate 48,328,421, forward strand.
CCTAGTATGTACTACAAACCATAGAGTAATGATACAAATAGAGGAATAAAAATGCGGATTTCCGTGTGTCCATCATTAAAACCACGTGATATGTGGAAATGCCAATTCATTCATGCGCCAATATTACTTGGCAGGCCTTGGCGACTTCAAGAACTAAACGAGATCGAAGTATTAATATGGTTTTGTGTTTAATTTTGTATTTAAATATCGTTTTTTTTTAACGAATGGCACAATTTAAGGGTGTTTAACAGATATATTAAAGAGATTTTTCTTACTTTGTAGTTTTGAAATAATTGCATTACGTTTTTATGTAAAAAATTTACCATAAACGAAGTTCTTTAAATTGTTATTTTGTATACTTCAATAAGAAAATAGGAACAATAAAACCTGATATATATAAAGAGTTTCGCTTCTTCGAGTATTGAACACAAAGAAAATTATATTTTCGCTTCGTTAATGAAGAGGACATATTTAGCGCATATTGTTTGAAAATAAGTAAATACGTACATACATGTTAAGAAGTTCAATACGGACAGAACTCTTTATCACCAAAAAAGAAAAAAGTGCGCCAAATTTGGAACACCTACAGATGTCTGAACGCCAAATGTGGCAGCGCTATAACCACGTGATGTTGGTTTTTTTTCAATGTTGACACCGCGGCCTTACGAGAGTCTGATATTGAAGGCGCTCTCTATTTAATATTACAACTCTCTGCTACAAACTAAGAAAATACCCCAATTTGCAATTTTGAATAAAAAGCATTTGAGTAAAAGTTCTGTAGCCTGACTGGTAAAGTATCGGCTTAGCATGCAGAAGGTACTCAGTTCGATTACGAGCGACATCCAATAAGTGCATAGCGCTGCAAATTGTTTCATTAATAAATTTAGTATATCGTTTCATTTAACCCCATGAAAAGAACAGATATTTCTACTAGTCTTTATATATAATTCTCTTACGCGGTGATTGAAAAACGCTGTTTTTCTCTATGCGGAATGGCAACAGTTACTTTGTTTACAAAATTCTGTTGCGCCCGCATTTTTATTTTGCCATTATGTAAGCCTGTGATCCCATTTTGACGATTAACCCCTTTAATTCATTGGTAAATAATTTTTTTTATGTCAGCTTAAATTAGGAAGAATATAAGCCTTATTAAATTAAAAAATAGAAGTTTTGAAAAACGCCTTTCCAAACTTTAAATGAAGGAAAATTGAGGTGGCGCCATCTGTTTGCAATTTTAAAAACTTGATTTCTATGAACTTCATTTTTATGACGTGTAAACTCAATAAATTACACCCTTCTGGTAGGCAAGGTTTATGGTAAGCTTAACGTCAATTACGGCCAAAACAAACTACCAATAACGTTAGAAATTTAACTGAAACGCGGGAAAGGTGTGAAAATAACGTGGAAAATAATAAATAATGGTAGGCTTCCCAGTGGTACCATTGTTTTCATTTGTAGTTAAAAAGAAATTAGTTTAAACGATTTTATACCGGCTTACATGGAGAAAAAATGTAGTGATGCCAAGATGAATATTAATTTACAATTTCAACTTTTAATTTTAATAATATAATTAAAAAAGTATTGTTACTAGGACACATTGTTATTGTGTCCTACCTTTTAGCGAGCGAAGCGAGAAGTGGTTTGCTAAGCAAACCTATGAGGATTGCGTAGCAACCCTCCAGGGGTTGGCGGAGCGTTAGCGGAGCAGGGGGCGGAGCCTCCTAGTTAGAAATATTATACTATAAGTATAAACTCCATTTACAATAATCTTAAACTAGGTTCAGCAGTTTGTTCACCTTCATTAATACATCATACAGTGGTGAAGCGGAGCGTAGACATCGGATATCCCAGAACACTGACAAAAGCCTGAACATCTGCAAAAATAATAAATATGCATATCAACGGAAAATAAAAGGAAATATATTTCTAATAAAACCACTGATCTCTAACTGTAACTTCTGGATTGGGCAAGGGCCGTTTGTTGGCTTGAAGCCAATTAAAGTTTCAAAAAGTGTACCTTACTTCCATTTCTACCTTGATATTTCTATATTGTTCATGCTAAAATATGTCGAATTGTAGTGATTTTGGCTAATTATTTTTTTATTTTCCATTAAAGCCGATTTTGAAAGCATTTTCTTTTTTAAGTCAATAGTAACCAATAGTAAGCAGCAAAAGGAAAATCTATATTTTTGTCGATATATAAATTGATTCTATATGTAGAAAATAAAATATCTAAACAGATTTAACACTTCTATAACGGTTTGAGAAAAAAATATACACAAAATCAATTAAAAAAATTAATTAGGGTACAGTATGGCTTCAACCGCTATCATAGAAGGAACTGGTTATGAACGCTCCATAAGTTACAGTTAGAGTTCAGTGGATAAAACCCGTTCAATTCATCTGTTTCAAGAGTCATTACAAGGCCTCCGTGGCCGAGCGGTTAAAGGCGTCAGCTGGGAATCCGAGGATTTCTAGTTCGATCCTAGGCGATGGACTTGACAAAGAAAAGTAAAAAGTAGTGATCTTGTGATCGGAGGGTTGCCAGCTTCGCTACAAAATACTAGAAAAGTTGTCCAGAATATCGGCAAAAATTATCGGCGTTTATACGGGACTGGTGCACGATAAATCTGATCGGGATCCCTACGTTTATTGAAGGCGTTAGGTACCAGTTTAAGTGTTTCCTCGTCATCTGACCATGGTTCTAAAATAACGAGATGCATGAAGGAATGGTTGGTTGGTTTGTTAATTAACGTCGCACTAGAGCTGCACAGTGGGCTATTGGCGACGGTTCGGGATCAATCTCGAAGGAAAGACCCGGGAACACTTACACATTCACACACACATTCATACACACATTCATACAAGCACCTCATTATTTTAGAACCATGGTCAGATGACGAGGAAACATCTGAACTGGCACCCAACGCCTTCAATAGACGTCGGGACTTTGGACCCCGATCAGATGTATCGTGCACCAGTCCCGTATACACGCCAGTATAATTTGTTGGATATTCTGGACGACTTTCTAGTATTTTTGTAGCGAAGCTGGCAACCCTCCGATCGCAAGATCACTACTTTTTTACTTTTCTATGTCAAGTCCATTTCACGGATTCGAACCACCAATCCTCTGATTAGTAGCTGAACGCCTTACCAACTGAGCAACTGGGGCTCCATGAAGGAATGTGTGTGTGAATATGTATGTGTTCCCGGGTCTTTCCTTCGAGATAGACCCCGAACTGTCGCCAATAGCCCACTGTTCAGCTCTAGTGCGACGTTAATTAATCAAACCAAACCAAGAGTCATTACAAAATAATAATGTAAAAAAACCAAAAGACGAGTAAGCACATTGCACAATCCTCCCTGTACAGTACGGTTTAGTAGGTGACTAGATGCTTGCCTACATAGGCGGCCTTCATAAAACACCACCAATAAATATTGACTAACACAACCAAGTCTTACCGGGAATTGAACCCAGATCCTCAGCACAGCAGTTCAATGTCTTATCCACTAAACTACCAGAGCGACATTAGGAAGTAATGAAAAGAAGAAATGTTAAAAAAAGGTGTGCCAAAAGAATGGTAAGAAAGGTAAGCGAGTTGTAATAAATCAGTTTTTATAAGTAATCGACATCAAATAATATGGAACACCATCGTCTTGAACAACTGTTTTGAGTTTGTCATGTTTTATTAACATCGCTTGAACAGAAGCTGAGATTAGCAATATTAAATAGCATTGCTATTTTTTGAGAAAGTACGGTTACTTAAATTTGAGTACGTCATCGTTCGTTTACGACACAATTGTACTTAAAGAAAAACGAGTAGATTAAGGTACTCATTGTTGAGTAATTTTTTTTATTGTGAAACGATGCAAAAAATGACCTTCCACATGTAATCTTTTATGTTATTTCAAGTTTTTTCATTCATGACCAAAATAACATGTTTTTATCAGATATTTATTTGTTTTTACTTGTTACAAAAGTTATATTTCTTTCACGGACTCGCCCCATTTTAGTTCTTTGCATTTCACTAGTTGCAGTGGTTCTATATTTCTAGTTCATATATTTTACATATATTATACTGCACTTGTTCATATATTTTAGGTCAAAATTGCATTCATTTTTTTCTACTTACTTGACAGACGATATACGAGTTGACAAACATTTGCCCGAAGTTATACACGATTATAGTGTATTTCAAATCATAGGGCTTTCGGTTCTGCATCAGGGCAGGGCCTATCCATTTGCAGAAGATGACGTAAAAGACGACAACCGCTACGGGTAGATAGGGATGACCAAACGACGCTTTCCTTCGGGTTTCTATTAGATCTGCACAAACATATAACAAGTTTCATTATTAAAGGTAAATCGATTTTCAAGAAATACCACACAAACATGCAATGCATGTATGTATTTATGTATGTATATACGTACGTAATTACTTACGCGCACACACAGAGAGATAGACACGCATGCACACACAAACGAGCACACAGACACACAATCAGACAGACAGATACACACGCAGACAGACACAGACACGCAGACACACACAGGCAGACAGACAAAAAGCCAGACAGAAGGATGGGTGGATGGATGGATCGATTGATATATATATAGATAGATAGACAGATAGATAGATAATGACATATAGACAATTGCATAAGGAATAAAGGTAAATTACGAATTTAATATATACGTACGAAATTACGTACGCACACATACACACACACAGAGATAGACACGCAGACACACATAGACGCGTACAATGGAACACAGATAGACAGACAGATATAGGTATATAATGACACATACAGATAGACAATTACATAAGGAATAAAGGTAAATTACGAATTTAACGTATACATACGAAATTACGTACACACACACATGCACAGAGAGAGACAGACACTCAGACACACACACAGATAGACGGATAGACAGACAGACAGACACGCAGACAGGCAGACAGACAGACAGACAGACAGATAGGCAGGCAGGCAGGCAGGCAGGCAGGCAGGCAGGCAGGCAGGCAGGCAGACATAGACAATTGCACAAGGAATAAAGGTAAATTACGAATTTAATATATACGTACGAAATTACGTACGCGCATACACACACGCAGACACACACAGACGCGCACACAGACACACCGATAGACAAACAGACGTGCAGGCAGACAGATAGATAGATAGATAGATAGATAGATAGTTACACTGTAAAAAAAGGTGCTTAAAATGAGTACATGAACTTACTCATTTTGCTTTGAATACAATTGCATCGTACATGAGCGGTGACGTACTCAAATTTAAGTAATCGTACTGTCGCAAAAAATGAGCAGTGTGATTTAATATTGCTAATCTCAGCTGCTGTTCAAGCCGTCTTAACAAAGCGACCTGGCAAACTTAAAATATTTGTTCAGAAGATGGTTTTCCACATTATTTGATGTCGATTGCTTAAAAGAAAACTGAGACAATTCAATTATCTTACTTCCCTTTCTTTTGGCACACTTTTTTTAACGTTATTTTCTTGTTTATAACTTATTCACGTCGCCGTGATAGCTTTACGGATAAGGCTTTCGACAGCTGTGCCGGCAGATGTGGGTTCGATTCTCGGTAAGTATTGGTTGTAATTGTCGACATTTATTGAAAGGGATTTATGATGGTAGCCTATGTAGGCTAATACCTGCTCTTTTTATTCATTTTTACCCATTTTACTCTTTTCAATTACATGAATTTTTTCAAAATTTAAACTTATGTATTCGGAGACACGATAAGCATCGAATGTATTCAAATAGGAGTACATTTTACTCATTTTTGAATACCTATCTTTTACAGTGTAGATATATTAGATGGATAATGACACATACAATGAGATAGATAATAGTAAAAGGAATAAATGTAAATTAACAAATTTAATATTTTTAAATAGAATAAAATAGAAAATTAAAATGAGACTGAAAAGTCATTTTGAAACTTACCATCTTCCTTAAACAAGTAATCATGTAAAGCTTCAAGAATCATAATTTTGTCTGTTAAAGTATGCCTAAAATAAAAAAAAAGCATTGTTAATATTAATAAAAATAACTACGAAAAGTTTTTGAATGTGGTTAATATGTGGTTGCAATCAAATCTTACAGTTAAGGTTACACAATTTCAATTGTTTTACAGATGGATGCATTGCGAAGGAATAGTTAAATATGTTCATAAATGGGGCACGTTAATCTTTTGCGCTTGAGAGGTGACCCACAGATATATATATATATATGCTCTTTTTATTCATTTTTACCCATTTTACTCTTTTCAATTACATGTATTTTTTCAAAATTGAAACATATGTATTCGAAGACACGATAAGCATCGAATGAAATCGAATAAAAAAAAATTTTAAATATATATGTATATATATATATATATATATATATATATATATATATATATATATATATATATATATATATATATATATATATATATATATATATATATATATATATATATATATATATATATATATATATATATATATATATATGTGTGTGTGTGTGTGTGTGTGTGTGTGTGTGTGTGTATGTATATATAAAACACATTAACAAAATTTAAAGCAATTTATATTCTGTTGAAAGTCTGGCATTTATTTTTTACACAAATATTTTATTCAATGCATTCAGGTAAAATATGACTATTTAGAATAATTTGTTTAGTTTTATCGTTTGTCTTTTTCGTTTGTATCTACATACTCAAAAGAATAAAACTTAATTTCCATAAATAAAAATATTACACTAAACAACGCGAAAGAATATTGTACTTACAGCTAATTATCTCTTATTGCTTAATTATCTCTGAATTGAGACGGCTTACAACACAACCCGATCCTGTAAATAAATGAGCTTTCTGGCGTTGGACCTTATTAACAGCATTAACAGCACACATCTTTCTCCAGATATCCATTAGCAAAGCGTCCTTGATGTAGTACGTAAAACGTATCTACCGATCCGATACATTTTATAAATAAATAAAGAACGACACTCCACTTTAATTTCGTTCGCCGTGTACTGTGTAAATTAATTCTAGATTATTTTGTTGATTTTTTACACTAAACAACGCGAAAGAATATTGTACTTACCGCCAATAATCGCTTATCTCTGAATACGAACTGAGACGGCTGACAACTGCTACGATTGCGGAAACACAACCCGATCCTATAAACTAATAAGCTTTTTGCCATTAACAAAGCGTCCTTGATGTAGTACGTAAAAAGTATCCACCGATCCGATGCATTTTATAAATAAATAAAGAACGACACTCCATTTTAATTTCGTTCGCCGGGTACTGTGTAAATTAATTCCAGATTATTTTGTTGATTTTTTACACTAAACAACGCGAAAGAATATTGTACTTACCGCTAATAATCGCTTATCTCTGAATCCGAACTGAGACGGCTGACAACTGCTACGATTGCGGAAACACAACCCGATCCTATAAACTAATAAGCTTTTTGCCATTAACAAAGCGTCCTTGATGTAGTACGTAAAAAGTATCCACCGATCCGATGCATTTTATAAATAAATAAAGAACGACACTCCACTTTCATTTCGTTCGCCGGGTACTGTGTAAATTAATTCCAGATTATTTTGTTGATTTTTTACACTAAACAACGCGAAAGAATATTGTACTTACCGCCAATAATCGCTTATCTCTGAATACGAACTGAGACGGCTGACAACTGCTACGATTGCGGAAACACAACCCGATCCTATAAACTAATAAGCTTTTTGCCATTAACAAAGCGTCCTTGATGTAGTACGTAAAAAGTATCCACCGATCCGATGCATTTTATAAATAAATAAAGAACGACACTCCACTTTCATTTCGTTCGCCGGGTACTGTGTAAATTAATTCCAGATTATTTTGTTGATTTTTTACACTAAACAACGCGAAAGAATATTGTACTTACCGCCAATAATCGCTTATCTCTGAATACGAACTGAGACGGCTGACAACTGCTACGATTGCGGAAACACAACCCGATCCTATAAACTAATAAGCTTTTTGCCATTAACAAAGCGTCCTTGATGTAGTACGTAAAAAGTATCCACCGATCCGATGCATTTTATAAATAAATAAAGAACGACACTCCACTTTCATTTCGTTCGCCGGGTACTGTGTAAATTAATTCCAGATTATTTTGTTGATTTTTTACACTAAACAACGCGAAAGAATATTGTACTTACCGCCAATAATCGCTTATCTCTGAATACGAACTGAGACGGCTGACAACTGCTACGATTGCGGAAACACAACCCGATCCTATAAACTAATAAGCTTTTTGCCATTAACAAAGCGTCCTTGATGTAGTACGTAAAAAGTATCCACCGATCCGATACATTTTATAAATAAATAAGGAACGACACTCCACTTTAATTTCGTTCGCCGGGTACTGTGTAAATTAATTCCAGATTATTTTGTTGATTTTTTACACTAAACAACGCGAAAGAATATTGTACTTACCGCCAATAATCGCTTATCTCTGAATACGAACTGAGACGGCTGACAACTGCTACGATTGCGGAAACACAACCCGATCCTATAAACTAATAAGCTTTTTGCCATTAACAAAGCGTCCTTGATGTAGTACGTAAAAAGTATCCACCGATCCGATGCATTTTATAAATAAATAAAGAACGACACTCCACTTTCATTTCGTTCGCCGGGTACTGTGTAAATTAATTCCAGATTATTTTGTTGATTTTTTACACTAAACAACGCGAAAGAATATTGTACTTACCGCCAATAATCGCTTATCTCTGAATACGAACTGAGACGGCTGACAACTGCTACGATTGCGGAAACACAACCCGATCCTATAAACTAATAAGCTTTTTGCCATTAACAAAGCGTCCTTGATGTAGTACGTAAAAAGTATCCACCGATCCGATGCATTTTATAAATAAATAAAGAACGACACTCCACTTTCATTTCGTTCGCCGGGTACTGTGTAAATTAATTCCAGATTATTTTGTTGATTTTTTACACTAAACAACGCGAAAGAATATTGTACTTACCGCCAATAATCGCTTATCTCTGAATACGAACTGAGACGGCTGACAACTGCTACGATTGCGGAAACACAACCCGATCCTATAAACTAATAAGCTTTTTGCCATTAACAAAGCGTCCTTGATGTAGTACGTAAAAAGTATCCACCGATCCGATACATTTTATAAATAAATAAGGAACGACACGCCACTTTAATTTCGTTCGCCGGGTACTGTGTAAATTAATTCCAGATTATTTTGTTGATTTTTTACACTAAACAACGCGAAAGAATATTGTACTTACCGCCAATAATCGCTTATCTCTGAATACGAACTGAGACGGCTGACAACTGCTACGATTGCGGAAACACAACCCGATCCTATAAACTAATAAGCATTTTGCCATTAACAAAGTGTCCTTGATGTAATACGTAAAAAGTATCTACCGATCCGATACATTTTATAAATAAATAAAGAACGACACTCCACTTTAATTTCGTTCGCCGGGTACTGTGTAAATTAATTCCAGATAATTTTTTTTAATTTTTTACAATAAACAACGAGAAAGAATACTGTACTTACCGCTAAAAATCGCTTTTCTCTGAATCCGAACTGACACGGCTGACAACTGCTACAATTGCGGAAAACACAACCCGATCCTGTAAATTAATGACCATTTTGCCATTAATTGCCATTAACAAAGCGTCCTTGATGTAGTACGTAAACAGTATCCACCGATCGGATACATTTTATAAATAAATAAAGAACGACACTCCACTTTAATTTCATTCGCCGGGTATTGTGTAAATTAATTTCAAATTACTATTTTATTATTATTGGAGCATTTTTAAATTATTCATTCAGATTATTTATGGTGCATTATCATTGGTATACAAAGTGGCCACCATAAAGTGCGATTTTCGGATACTGTCAATGGGGATTACTTTACTCCTTCCAAGTTTACTTTAATCCAGCTGATTAAAAAAAAATTACATTTAAAAAAAAAAGCTAGATATTTAGTGAAAGAAGGCAAGAATATGTTTTTCATGTAAAGGTTGGTATAACACTGTTGTCCAATGGTAAATGCACAATTATGTTATGTAACAATCAATTTAAAAGTATAAAATTGTGCTTCTAATCTTTTGTTATTAATTCAAATTATTCATAATAATTTTTCTTATCAACCTTCTTCCAGACCAATATTCGATTCTGGTAACTTTACCCCATTTATTGGTTCTATTTTTGGATCTGTTAATCAGTCAACCACCGAAAGCCGTTGATAATAGACGTTGCGTCAGAATACCAGAGCTCAGAGGTTATGCCAAAGACTACACAAAGCTACTTTTGCCAGTACCTGCCTTTTTCCCCCTACATTAATGTTCTTTTAATTTGCCATTCTCAGAAAGAAATGTATGAAAAGAAATGTAAGAAAGAAATGTAAAACGAAAAGTAAGTTACCTTTATGAAATGTTCGTTGTGTTGTGTCATGTTTTGCAACAAGATAAATATTTGCCTAAAAATTTAATTATATTTTTTACATGTTTATAATTTTCCATTAATTTATACCTCTTGTATTTTTATTTAAGCCACTGAAGTAAACGAAAAAAATTTAGACGTACAAATTAATCCGAATTCTGAGGTGACTCTGAAACGTTGTTGAAATTGAAGTTCTTGGACAAGAAAAAATAGAATATACATATATATATATATATATATATATATATATATATATATATATATATATATATATATATATATATATATATATATATATATATATATATATATATATATATATATATATATATATATATATATATATATATGATTCGAGTGCCACTAGCACTTGTGGCCCCACATCGAATCAACGAACTCAACCAACACAACTTCAACCACTGCCCACGTGATAACACTTCACGGGTATCTCAATCATTCGTTCCACCATCCGACTCGATGACAAGGGATACTGTGGGTGTCACTTAATATACCCGATACTCCCAGTTTGACTTGAGTGATCACGTTAACCTGACTGGTAGAGCATCGGCGTAGCAAACGTTAGTTCCTATGTTCGATACCGAGGACAGCCAAAAAGGTGCATGGTACTCCTTAATTTACATTTATTTACTAATTCACATAAAAATATTTTTTAAATCTGTATACATCTTATATGTTTGTCTGTATAAATCTACATTAAATTTGTGTCTGTATTCAAAAGTGTAATGTTGAAAATGTCAGAAAATAGTGTATTTTGTTTTTTTAAAAATTCACTGTTAAATGTAGGTACTTGAAAATAAGTAATATATACTCATTTTCGATTACTTTCGATGCCTATCATAGCTCCGAATACATAAGTTTCATTTTTGAAAACGACATGAACGCAAAAATGAGTAAAAAAAAAAAGAAGTTGCTTGCCTACATAGGCTGCCTTCATAAATCACTTTCAACAACTACAACCAGGACTTATCGGAAATTGAACTCAACCCGTCTACCCTGATGTGGTCTGCATAGACGTCCAGAGGCTATGTCCGTTGTACCACCTCAACGATGTGAAGAAGTTATAAACAGAAGTATTGTTAAAAAGGCGTGGCAAAACAATTTAAAGTAAGATAATTGAGTTGTAATTAATCAGTTTCCATTTAAGCGTTCGACCTCAAATAATGAGTAAAACCTTTTTCTGAACAACTGTTTTAAGCAGGTCGCTTTGTTAAGATGGCTTGAACAGAAGCTGATATGAGCAATATTAAATCACACTGTTCATTTTTGCGAAAGTACGGTTACTTAAATTTGAGTACGTCATTGCTCATTTACGATATAATTGTACTCAAGGAAAAACGGGTACGTCCATGTACTCATTTTTAAGCACATTTTTTTTTTACAGTGTGCCGTTTTCAGCAACAAATCTTTAAAGGTTTTTATTGCTGATTTTTTTTTATCTGGGACACCTATGAAAATATAATAACGTGTAGCAAAAAAAGAGCAAAAGAAAGTATTAATATATGCATATATACGTGGCAATGACTTTACACAGTAGGTGACGCAGTTAAAGAGAAGGAAATCCTGTTTAATTCAGTCTTTAACACCTGCAATTACCATCAGGGAAAAGGTGTGCAACAAAGTAGATAAATATTAGTTATTTACCTAAATTAATGTTATCTTCCTTTATGATCAATTTGTCATCTTACCTTGATGTGGTTTGATACGAAGATAGAATATTTCCGAGCGATTTTAAATTTACTGAATTACAGATCTCCTATTTTAAAATTTTTTGCACAATTTGGATTTGTTTTATGAGTTTTGTTCACATTCTGAGCACATATTCTAGGGTAAATAAAGTGAAAGTGTGTCTTCGAAATGTTTCAGATGGAGTAACATTTTAAAAGCAACTACGCCTTCTTTTCACGAGGGCTTCGTAAAAGAAAAGTTGTCCTACCTGTGTGGTAAGACTTGCCTTACAATAAGAGGCGTGTAGCTGTCAGACGGACTGATCGTTAACAATTCATCCTCAAAGCAGGTAGATTTGCAAATGGGAGTAGGGTCACTTGAGGAGTTGAGTCTCTGTTTGTGAAACGCAAAACCCAGATCCCCGCTAAGGAAGGGGAACCCCCCCCCCCCCTCCCTAAATGTTGGTAAATTTCTGTAGGCTTGGCAAAACCACAAATCTAGTTGGCAAATTTGTGAGACATTCGTGTGTTTTTTTAGATAAAACTAGAAGATTCACTTTAAAAAAGCCAAGCTTGACAACTAGTCATGTGATTTTACCAAATCAACAGAAATTTACCAATGTTCTTACGGCCCTTTGTACAACCATGAAAACTGTTGAAGAAAATCATTGTAAAAAACGGCGATATTTTAAATAAATTTTACTTCTGCCCTGGTTGGCAATTTCTCGCCTAAATATTTACACTCGATCCAAATTGGAAAAAACAGGTACATTGCCAGATTCTAAAAAAAGTTGGTAATTTGACCCTAAAAAAGTTGACAAAAACCAATATTTAACCTGCCAAATTTAAGGCTAAGATGGACAAAGTCAAGCAGATTGGCCATTATTCAACTCTCCTCTTTGGCCATTTATTGATGCATTATCAAATTGGTCATTTATCAACTCTCTCTCTATGCCTTGTGGGTGTTTTGGAATCACTCTTAGTCAACTCTCATCTGCCTGCAACCTGTTATCAGTATCCCAGGATGCATTGCGCTTATTGCCTCTTTTGTGCGCTACTGCGCAAGTACTTTGGCCTGTCTTTCCATTTTCTTTGTTTTTTATAATGACAGATGATTAGTTAACGTTTTCTGATTAAAAGTCAATGCATTGGAATATCGGGAAGGTGGTTGCTATAACCACATCAGTTGACATACATAAAAAAAGTTCTGCTTGAATTGAACTAAATTTTCCCATGAATGTTGTGAATTGTGTTATTTATTCACGAAACTATTAAAGAAATATATTTAGATGTGGTTTTAATGACTTATGTATATGCGTATTGGTATACTATAAGTCAGCTGTACTATAAGTCACATTTTTATGAAACATAACATTTTTATAGTGTTAAAATCGGCTTTTTACGTCTATTTAAAGGTTGAAGTTCTTTTCCGAAGAGGCGCAGGTCAATGCGATACCTGAAAGAAAACTTAGATTAGACTAAACCACTGAACTCTAACTGTAACTGCTGGAAGGCTCAAACCTTGTTTCCTTTACGGGCGGGTTGAAGCCAATTGAAAGCAGCCATGTTGGGCTCCAATATTTTTTTAAAGTGATTTAGTGGTGTTTTTTAATTTTATAGCATTATAGAAATATTAAATGCATATGAATATTATATTTTCTTCTTATAGAATTAATTTTTATATTGACAAACAAATGGTTTTTGCTCTTGCTTTTTATCTACTTCGACTTTGACTTGCAAATGACTTTCTATTTTAATAGCAGATTGTATATGGGTTTAACAAAAAATAGAAAAAATACTTAGCCAAACGCAATACACGCCGGCTTATTTTAACATGAAAAATGTACGAAATATTGCGGAAGCAAAGAAATTGGGGCACATCATGGCTGCCTCTACATCGGCTTGAAGTCAACAAAATGGCTTGTCCTATCCAGAAGTTACAGTTATAGATCAGTGGACTAAACCGATTCTATTACAATGCCGGTACTAAAAGTGAACAAAATTCCGGTGAACAAATGCCGGAAAGTGAACAAAATTCCAATAGGATGAAAAAATTCAAACTGTTCCAAAAATTCCCAATATTTGAGATTTAATTGAAGAAAGCTGTGGCGAATGAAATTGCTCACTCAATCCGAAATCAAAAATAGTTATTTATTTACATTTATCAAAACATAAATGAACGCGCGTACATTATCAGAGAGTTATCCAAGGATAGTGAAGACCATATATATATATATATAAGGTGTGCTCGTGTTTCGCTTTTTGAAAGGGGCAAGGAAAGAATTCTTTTGACGTCATTTTAGCTCCGCCTTACTATGGGTTTTTGATAATTCTCATTGGCTGTGTGTTTCAAGCATTGCTACTTATATTTTAATAACGAAACGACTTTGGAAATCGATTCAAATTGTTTTTTGTTTAATTTTAACTGTTTTCTTTTAAATAAATTCATGATTAGTTAAAAACAAGAATTCTTGTTAAATTAAGTACTCCTTGACAATAGCAACAATTACTCTTAAAACGACTGTCGAGAGCATTAGACACGCCCACAGACAGTTGAAGGCGGAGGAAAGCGTCACTATGACGTCAAAAGAATCCTTTTCCCCGCCCTCCATCAGCAAGAGCGAGTACCAGCACACCTTTTATATATATAGTCTCCACTATCCTTGAGAGTTATCTAAAAACCGTAATAGTAATAACGTGTTAAAATATTTATTTTTAAATCGTATTCTCGACACTATTTTAAACTACGAAACTTTCCGGGAAAGACTTTGATTTTGTGATCCATTAGTTCAAGTTTCCCTTCCTTTTACCAACCTGCCTAACACCTAGAAACAGTCGGTGTTTCCTGAAGGAAAATAATCAGAGTAGTTACACTTAATGTATTAGAAGCACGTGATCTTCGATTGCTGTTACATTTCTCCTTTTTTTCATTCCATATTAGGAGCCCCAGTTGATCAGTTGGTAAGGCGATCAGATACTAATCTGAGGATGGGTGGTTCGAAACCGGGAAATGGACTTGACATAGAAAAGTAAAAAAGTAGTGATCTTGCGATCGGAGGATTGCCGGCTTCGCTACAAAAATACTAGAAAGTCGTCCAGAATATCCAACAAATTATACTGGCGTGTATACGGGACTGGTGCACGATACATCTGATCGGGGTCCAAAGTCCCGACGTCTATTGAAGGCGTTGGGTGCCAGTTCAGGTGTTTCCTCGTCATCTGACCATAGTTCTAAAATAACGAGGTGCATGTATGAATTTGTGTGTGAATGTGTTCCCCGGTCTTTCCTTCGAGATTGACCCCGAACCGTCGCCAATAGCCCACTGTGCAGCTCTAGTGCGACGTTAATTAACAAAACCAAACCAAACCAACCATGGGATATTATTAACGAATCAGCTTCGAGAACAGTACTTTCAAAGAACTTATAATTTTAGGAAAGTTCACTTCGACACAACGTAAGTGGCGCCCTCTCACTTACATGATAGGTTTGATTAATTAACGTCGCAATAGAGCTGCACAATTGGTGACGGTTCGGGGCCTATCGCGACGGAAAGACCCGGAAACGATGCCTCATATTTTTGAACCATGGCCAGATGATGAGGGCAACAACTGAGCTGGCACCTGGCGCAATCTGAATAGGCGTCAGAACATTGGGCCCCGATCAGATTGATCGTGCACCAGTCCCGTATACACGCCAGTATAATTTGTGGGATATTTAAAAAAATTCCTAGTATAGCAGCGAAAGTATCAACCTTCCGATCGCAAGATCACTACAATTTTACTTTCCTTTGTCAAGTCCACCATCCAATCTACGGGACTGGTGAACGATAAATGTAATCGGGGTCCAATGTCCTAAAGCCTATTTAGGTTGCGTCGGGTGCCAGTTCAGATGTTGTCTTTGTCATCTGACCATGGTTCAAAAATACGAAGCATTGTTCCCGGATCTTTCCTTCGAGATATGCCCCGAACCGTCTCCAATAGCCCAATGTGCAGCTATAGTGCGACGTTAATTAAAAAAAAACCGTCCTCCAATCCTCTGATTACTAGCCTAACGCATTTATCCACTGGGCAATTGGTGGCTCCTCTCTCACTTACTTGAAGTCGCAAAGTTTTAGGCATGTGCAGAAAGCAATTTTTTTTTGGCGTCTGAAATAAAACGTTTCGTGTCCCAAGAAAGATTTGCTATTCTGTGATGTGTTGACAGTCACTATCGTTCATGATTTCACTATGTTCTATAAATATAGGATTAAATAAAGACATTTCCTGATATTTAGGGTAAGTCACAATTTTTTTTTTATTAATATAGCCAATTTAAAGTGCACATATACTTCTGTATGTCGTTTTGTGAAAAAAAAATTTCTTAAACGGCAATAACGCGACTTCTTTAGGCTTTCCAAATAATTCGGGTTCGAGTAATATAAGTACTGGACTTGGAAGCTATTTGTATTTTTTTTTATATGTATGTCAAGGGAAAATACGATTATATAAGATAATTGAGAATAAAGCCGATTTTGATTAGTGGGGATCGTTTGTCAATGTTTTAAAATCCAGACAAATTTTTATATTTTTTTTATGTGCAAAATTTAATTATCTACGATTATTTACGAATAGCAGCAATCTGTATTTTAGGAAAATTGTGGGACAAAAAACTCGGTAAATAAATATTAAAAAGCCAAAAATGTAACACACATTTCGGAAAATAAATATTTAAAAAATATTATGGGGAACTCAACGCACATTCATAAAATTGTTCAAAACATCTTTTTTAACTAAGATAAATTATGGCTGTATCTTATTAGTCTTTTCACACAAAAATAAACCTATCAGCTTTTCTTAATTTGCTTATATAAGCAATTAGTTTGAATTTGTTCAAATCTGAAACTTTTAAACCTTGAATCGCATGTGGCATACAAGTATACAATTATAAAAATTTTATTAAGTATAAGTATTCTTACAATATTTTCTGGAATACTTTTACATTCGTTACTTGTTTTTAGAAGGAGACTAAATGTATATAAACATTATTTTTATTGTGAAATTATATGTTTTAAATTTTGTATTTTTATTTCTTAAATGTTTAAAACTTAATAAATAAATAATTTTTGAAACGTCTAATTTAAAATTAAAAAAAAATTATGATATTACTTGTATTTAAAAATAAACACTCCTTATTATAATTGTAGTCTTAAAGTTGTTTTTCATAAAATTTCTTAGTGTTCGGTTTGTTTGCTTGTTGTTATAATAATATCTTTACTGATTTATGTTTTTTTTTTTCAGTTTTTCAAGCTCTTCAGAAACTGCTGGGGGAGGCGGGCTAACATTTCTGCTCTTTAAAACTTCTACAAGTCGCCCTGGTAGTCTAAAGGATAAGACAGTGGGCTGCTGTGCTTGAGGATCTGAGTTCGATTCCCGGTAAGTCTTGGTTGTAATTGTCGATATTTATTGAAAATGATTTATAAAAGCAGCCTATATAGGCAAGAATCTGCTCTTTTTATTTATTTTTACTGAGTGTACCCATTTATGAGTTCATGTCTTTTTCAAAATTGAAACATATGTATTCGGAGCCATGATAAGCATTGAATGTACTCAAAAATGAGTACATTTTACTTATTTTTGAGTACCTAATTCTAACAGTGCAACTGATTCTTGTCCATACAATTTTTCAATACAATGAGCAAAATGCTAGTTTTCCGGCGGTTTTGCAACATTTAATGTGTTTAGATACTTGTTATGGCTCATGGTACAGTTGTACCTGTGATAACGTACACTGTACTAATAAATAAGTATGCTATGGGTACTCAAAAATAAGTTAAATGTACTCATTTTTGAGTATTTTCGATGCTTATCATAGTTCCGAATACATTAGTTTCATTTTTGAAAAAGTCATGTATTCAAAAATGAGTACAATGAATAAAAAGAGCAGTTGCTAGCCTATATAGGTTGCCTTCATAAATCCCTTTCAATAAATATCAGCAATTACAACCAAGATTTACCGGGAATCGAACCCAGCTCCTCAGGCACTGCAACCCAGTGCTTTATTCGTTGTACTACCAAGGAGATATGAAGAAGATATAAACAGATGACGTGTTAAAAACGTGTGCCAAAAGAATGGGAAGTAAGATAATTGAGTTCTAATAGCTCAGTTTCAATTTAAGCAATCTACACCAAATACTGTGGAAAACCATCTTATGAACAACCATTTTAAGTTTGTCAGGTCGCTATGTCAAGATGCCTTGAACAGAAGCTGTGATTAGCGATATTAAAACACACTGCTCATTTTTGAGGAAGTACGATTACTTAAGTACGTCATCGCTCATTTACGGTGCAATTGTACTCAAAGAAAAACAAGTAGGTTCATGTACTTATATTTCAGTACCTTTTTTTTACAGTGTAGGTGTCAAATATTGTCATTCAAAACAAACAAAAGAAACAGAAACATTGGATTGTAAATTTGTTTATTCAGTTTTGAAAGCTTTTCTATAGAAGTTATAAAACAAAACTAGAAGTGCAAGTAGAAATGTAAACAATACTATTGCTAGTGCATCTGCTTTCTCGCAACCAGTCGCCAAATTTATGCCCATGTACAGCAACACAATCATAAACTGAATCTGAAAAAAACAAAAACATTTTTAATATATCTAGGCCATTAAGACAGAAAAAAAATCTTTTTAAAATGTCGAACACTGTCGTAGCGATTCCCACATATAAATGACAAAAGCGTCATTCATAACTAATTCTCCAACTTTCTGTACGCCCAAGGAAGATGAATTTTGTCGTTAGCCTTAAATAAGAATAATTGTTAACTCCACTTGCTATATATCTATATATCGCGGAAGTATTAAGGCGCTAACAATCACAAAATGCCACAGACTTAAAATTCGAAGAAATACTTAAAAAAGTTACAAAATCACATCAATAAAATTACAAATACTCACCAACATAACAACTAGATCCTTAAAAATAGCACATTCATTCCTAATCCGATTAAAAGTAATGACATGGAATTCGAAAATATTAACAATCTTGATTTTGAAAATCTTTACACTAACCTTCCACTCGAAAAAATTAAAGATACGATGGTAGAAATACAAAATACTTTGACTTAACCAATGTTATAGACATCAAAATTTCGAATACTTTCCTTAACTGCTGTCCCTTTCAAAATTACAAACTAATAAGCTTCATAGACAATGTAACGGAATTCCACAAGAAACGAACTATAGCACATCAAAAGCCATTACATTGAATGTAATTTAATGAAATATAATATTTATCATGAATAATTCAAATACACTTACAGATATTGACGATATAATCTCTGTTAATATTTAATAATACTAAATTTGACAACCCAAATTAATTACCCATTTGATTACCCAATTTACCCCATTTGATTACCCAATTTACCCCATTTGATTACCCAAATTAAACTAAATAAATCCAATGAAAATTGTCAAAATACTATGTATTTAGATATTATTATTAAATTACTAAACAATACACCTAATATCACTTTATATAACAAAATACAAATATTTTAAATTCCGTACCATGAAATATATCAATTGGAATTCATGTATTTCTTAAATCGTAATACAGCGTACACCATAATTACAGAAATTATTAGAATAAATAATCCAACCACTTCAACGTAAACTTAATATATTGACAATTTTATCCAAAATCTCTTTGTAAATGATATCACAATGGAATTTATTTTTTCTCAAATTTATAAAATAAACATTTTGACTTTACGCCAATTTTCTCGTACACTAAATTTATGACGTTATTTATGAAAAGCCTAAAGACACATTAGTGTATGACGGTTGAAAATGTCATAGAATTAAATGTTGATTATCTATAAGATTTTTATCTGTTGTTTTTTTCATTTTTTCTTTGTTTTCTAAAACCCTTTTCTCATAGGTTTATCCTCCTCAACTCCCTCCCTTTTGTATTTATTATTTTAAATTATAATAACCATTTTTTTTTTAATTTACCTGTTTACTTTAAATTTTATTTAACCTTTTATAAAAATACATATTTTAAATTTTTAATACAATAAATTTAAAAATTCTGAAAAAATATAAATATTCAATTAAATTAACAATTAATAGTTTTAAATTCATTATTTTTAAATAATCACCCTCCTCAGCCTTTTCAAAAATAAAGTTATTCGAACTTTAAAACCCTTTTAAAATTATCTTGTAAATAAAATGTTAATATATTTATTTTTTATAAATATTGTATATAATATGTAATCAATATACATATTTATTATATATTAGTCATAGACCCATAAATGTATATCTTAAAATCAATAATAAGTTACTATCCTACTATCAATTGCTTAACCTCCTATTGATGACATTACGTATTCTTCACTATACTTTACTTACAAGCCAAAACGCAATTTAGTTGGACGGGAATGGCAACGAGAATTATAATTTAATGTTTTCCTGACTTTCGTCAAGGATAGTGAAGACTATATATATATATATATATATATATATATATATATATATAAGGTGTGCTCGTTCTCGCGCTGTCTGACGAACGGCGGGGAAAGCACATTTTTGACATCATAGTGACGCCTACCTCGGGCTTTCTGTAGGCGTGTCTAATGCTCTCGTTCGTGACGTGCTGCCATCTATTCGTTTTTTTGTGAACTATTTAAAAATGATAATCGCTATTTTTATTTAGAATTTGCTAAACTTTAAGAGTTTAAATTATATTTTAAGGATTGCATTTAGTATGTAAAAATTGCAAAAAAGTTGCTTAATAAATTAAGCGTATTAAAAAAATATTAGCTGCCACGAGAGCATGTCCATGAATTTTGAAAGAGTAAAATAGAACCATCCGGTCAATGCATTTGTATTGGGCATATTAAATGAGTTACAATTTCAATCAAGTAAAATATGGGGACATAACAAAACAAGGACGGATGAGTAGTGAAGCTACCTGAACACAATTAATTACAGATATTTACATTATTTTGCTAATTAAAAATTAAATCACCAGTTGTTACCCAAACGGGGATCGAACATAAGTAGCAATGATTGAAACACACAGCCAATGAGAATGATCAAAAACCGATAGTAAGGCGGAGCAAAAATGACGCCAAAAATGTGCTTTCATATATATATATATATATATATATATATATGTTGTATTTAATATAATTAACATTAACTGGTACCACAAGGTATTTTTTTTATGTCTCAGTTTTATAAAATTGTTTTTGTGCATATGGAAAAATATAATGTAATAAATAAGAATAATTATCTATATCAAGATCTATTATATCAATTAAATATATAAATTAAAATTAATTTATTGATTAATTTTAATTTTTGTCTAATTATTGTAATTCATGTTTAATAATTCTAATAGATGTCTGATCATTTTGATTAATGTCTAATAATTTGTAATTAATTTTAATAATTTCGATTAATTTCAATATTTTCAATTATTATTAATAATTTAAAGACTTCGTAAATTTGGAACTGCTTCTGTTTGCATATACCATATAACCGAGACTTGGGTTAAACGAGTTTCAGCACTTTTTAAATATTTGTAAACGAGTTTAAAGCAGAGAGTTGTAATATTAAATAAAGAGCGCCTTCAATACCAGACTCACATAAGGCCGCAGTGTCAACATTGAAAAGAAAAACCAACATCACGTGGTTATAGTGCTGCCACATTTGGCGTTCAGACATCTGCAAAAGTTTCAAATTTGGCGCACTTTCTTCTTTTTTGGTGAAAAGTAGTTCTGTCCGTATTCAACTTCTTAACATATATGTAGATATTTACTTATTTTCAAACAATATGCGCTAAATATTTCCTCTTCATTAACGAAACGAAAATATTTTATTTGTGTTCAATACTCGAAGAAGCGAAACTCTTTATATTTCTCAGGTTTTATTGTTCATATTTGCTTATTGAAGTATACAAAATAACAATTGAAAGAACTTCGCTTATGGTAAATTTTTTACATAAAAACGTAATGCAATTATTTCAAAACTACAAAGTAAGAAAAATCTCCTTAATATATCTGTTAAACTCCCTGAAATTGTGCCACTCGTTCAAATTTTTTTTTATTTAAATACAAAATTAAACACAAACACCATATTACAATACTTCGATCTCGTTTAGTTCTTAAAGTCGCCAAGGCCTGCCAAGTAATATTGGCGCATGAATGAATTGGCATTTCCACCTATCACGTGGTTTCAATGATGGACACACGGAAATCAGCATTTTTATTCCTCTATTTGTATCATTACTCTATGGTCTGAACAGTCTCAACTCTTTGATTTAGAGTTAGAATTTTCCCCAAACATGAAACGCGATTCCCTAGCATATTTATTGTTAAAACTGAAGCCTAAAATGTCGGGACAATACAGAAGTTGCAAACAAAGATGAAATAAAAATAATTAATACTTGCCATTTGCATTGTTGTAAGGTATTTCTTCCACCATAAGTATTTCTGCATACCCGGACCAAACGCTGCCAGGGCGTAATACAGGTACATAATAACGTGAATGAATGAGTTGATAAAAATTGCGATTAGAATGTAGTAACCTAAAGAAATATATTAAATAAATGGAATTAAATAACTGTGTAATTGACATATTTATTAACCGTTCAATTACTGAATTATCCTTCATAAAACAATACAATGAAATTGAATTTATCTCTGATTTTTATTTTTTTTTATTGTTGTTGCTCAACTCATTCTAAAGTTGCAAATATCCGAATGTTTCGAGAAGATCGCTTCAGAATTGAGCTACCAATAATCGATTCAGGAGTTATCACTGAATTCTAAATGTCACTTCTGAAATTCTTCTGGAATTATTTTTATAAAACAATACAATGAAAATAAATTTATCTCTGATTTTTATTCTGCGTTTTTATTTTTTTATTGTTGTTGCTCAACTCATTCTAAAGTTGCAAATATCCGAATGTTTCGAGAAGATCGATTCGGAATTGAGCTACCAATAATCGATTCAGAAGTTATCACTGAATTCTAAATGTCACTTCTGAAATTCTTATGGAATTATTTTTATAAAACAATACAATGAAAATAAATTTATCTCTGATTTTTATTCTGCGTTTTTATTTTTTTATTGTTGTTGCTCAACTCATTCTAAAGTTGCAAATTTCCGAATCTTTCGAGAAGATCGATTCAGAATTGAGCTTCCAATAATCGATTCAGAAGTTATCACTGAATTATAAATGTCACTTCTGAAATTCTTCTGTCATTTGAACTATATCTTCATTTTTACATTTACTTCATTTAATGGAGTATATTTTTGCAAAATATAAAACGTTTAGTCATTTCTCAGGCATTCGCCTTGATAAATTATTTTTCTACTGAAAATCTACTGGTTATTTGTTGTTTCTATTAATTATTGTTATTGCTCAACTCATTCTAAAGTTGCAAATTTCCGAATCTTTCGAGAAGATCGATTCAGACTTGAGCTACCAATAATCGATTCAGAAGTTATCACTGAATTCCAAATGTCACTTCTGAAATTCTTCTGTCATTTGAACTATATCTTCATTTTTACATTTAAAGGAGTATATTTTTGCAAAATATAAAACTTTTAGTCATTTCTTAGGCATTCACCTTGAGAAATTATTTTTCTACTGAAAATCTACTGTTTATTTGTTATCTTCTATTAATTATAATGCTTAAAAGACAAGAATTGACGGCATTTGAGCAATAAAATGTAGTTTTACTGAAAAGTATTATTTTATATTTTTAGTAAAAAAAGATAAGTTATATTTATCACTCAAAATTCTTTAACGAAACAAATATTCTAAAATAATAATGTAGCATAAAATTCATTCATTATTTTCAAATTCGCAATAGTTCTAAAGCAAAAAATATTAATATTTACTGGTACTTCAACAGAAATCTGACATTAAAAACAACCCATAACAGTCGAATTCATAACCTCTCACCTTTTGGCGCACTTTGGCGGTTTAAATTTATAGTTTTTGGCGATTTTATTTTAAAGTTTTCTTTGGCGCACTTTTCAGTCGGTTAAATATAAAATACTAGTTCTAGATTCTAAATAGTTGGCTGGTGATTTTAACATTATACTAGAGTTACACAATGGTCTATTGGCGACGGCCAATATATGTTAAATAAAGAGAGAAATTAAAAAAAATCAGAGAAATTGCTTAGTGTTACTTACGGAATTCTTCAGCCACAAATAACTGCATGTAACACACTAAGCACATCATAATGTGATGGAAAACGTGAAGGAATGTTATTTGGTTACTCTTTTTCCTTAGAACAAAGAATACCTAAAAAAACAATGACAGATTAATATGCTTTGAGACAAACAATTAATATATAAACAATGAATTCTTAATTAATGAATTTAATTAATATATAAACAAGAAATCAAGAATTATGAATTCAAGAATTTAAAGATTTTAACAGTTTATGTGTATAAATTAATGTAAAAATAAAAAAATATTTCTTGTTCGCAACAAAATAAAATTGACGATTAATCCGAATATAAAATAATAAAATTAAAAAAAGAATACATTTTAGACTGAAAGGAAGAAGAATGAATCAAAAATTTAATTAACGATAATAGATGGCGTATAAAAATCTGGGGTAAATATTAAAAAGAGTTCATTTAATTACTAATTAAAAATTTATTAGAATAATTCGAGAATTGTCCCTTAAATAATGTATAAAAATATTTCAAAATTAGTGGGGTCAGGGTAAAAAAAAATGACGGGACTAATGTCCCCTTCGGAACCATACACTAGCGGCAATGAGTACATTGGATAAACTCAAGGATAGTGAAGACTATATACAGAAGGTGAGCTCGTTTTTCGCTTTTTGAAACTGGGCAAGGAAAGCAACTATTTGACGTCATTTTTGCTCCGCCTAACTATGGGTTTTTGATCATTCTCATTAGCTGTGTATTTCAAGCATTGCTACTTAAGTTCGATCCCCGGTTGGGTAACAACTGGTGATTTAATTTTTAATTAGCAAAATAATGTAAATATCTGTAAATAATTGTGTTCAGGTAGCTTCACTACTCATCTCTCCTTGTTTTGTTATGTCCCCGTATTTTACTTGATTGAAATTGTAACTCATTTAATATGTCCAATACAAATGCATTGACCTGATGGTTCCTAACCTCATTTTACTCTTTCAAAATTCATGGACATGCTCTCGTGGCAGCTAATATTTTTTTAATACGCTTAATTTATTAAGCAACTGTTTTGCAATTTTTACATACTAAATGCAATCCTTAAAATATAATTTAAACTCTTAAAATTCAGCAAATTCTAAATAAAAATAGCGAATATCATTTTTAAATAGTTCAGAAAAAAACGAATTGATGGCAATACGCCACGAACCATTGGTTCAAATTGGCTGCAATTAACATCGAGATATTTTAATAACTAAACTACTCTGAAAATCGATTCAAATTGTTTTTTGAAGCAAATTTTAACTGTTTTCTTTTATATAAATTCATGATTAGTTACAAACAAGAATTCTTGTTAAATTAAGTGTGCTCTGTAGACCCTAAAACGACTGTAAAAACGAGAACATTAGACACGCCCACAGAAGGCGAAGGTAGGCGTCTCTATGACGTCAAATAGTTGCTTTCCCCGCCTTCCGTCAGACAGCGCGAGAACGAGCACACCTTATATATATAGTCTGCACTATCCTTGGGATAAACTATACTTTAAATCAAAACTAATCAACCATCTCACCTATCCTTGCAGTTTGTAGACACCAACCATTGATCTCTAACCGTAACTTATGGATTGGACAAGGCAGTTTGTTGACTTGAAGCCAATTGGAGGTTAAAAAAAACTTTACCCCACTTCTAACTCTATATTTTGTATATTGTTTATGCTAAAATATGAAGAATTATTGTGTTTTCGGCTATTTTTTTTTTTTTTAATTTTTCATTAAAACGCATTTTAAATACCTATTCTTCGGAATCCAATTTAACCAATAATAAGTGGATGAGCAGCAAAGAGATAATCTATATTTTTGTCAATATGCAAATTAATTCTATATGTAGAAAATAGAATATCTAAACATATTTAACATTCCTATAACAGTTTGAGAAGAAAAAACCCACAAAATCACTTTGAAGATGAGTTGGGATACAGTAAGGCTTCAACAACGCGCATAGAAGGAACTGGCTAGTTGCGCTCCAGAAGTTACAGTTAGAGTTCAGTGACATCAACTGTTATTACATAATAATACTTCAAGGTATTCAATTATTAATCTCTTATCGGACTCAGTGCGTTGGATTTGAATCCATTACCTCTAGTCACATTGTCAATATTAAATTCCAATCCCTCCACATCACCCAATTTGATAAAATTGAATAACTGAATAAGGTCCTATCCAGTGGCGGCCCGTGGTCTAAAATGTTAGTGCAGCCGAAATAATGTGAATCCCCCCTCCCTATTTTCCAAAAACCTTACATGAACGAAAATTCTTTATTATTCGCTACTCAAATCAAGTTTCCTTTCAATTTTTAAGAAATGATAACATGCGAAAAAAATAGAAAACACTTACTTATTTTTTGAAAATTAAAGCAATCCTCTTTTCTTTTAAACATGAGAATCGGTCAATTTTAATATTAACTTACATAACGAAACAACAGCAGGACCATGTCCTGAAACAACAGCACACAGTAAGTGTATCACGAAAACCATTTCCGTTTGGATATAATCTCGTAAGTTCTCGTTTCACCCATTAGCCAATCAGCATATCGAACCTCAAGTGCAGCTAAAACAAGAAAACTCATTTCGGCTGTACCTTCTCACAAATGCAGTGCATTAGCATGGGGGAAATCTCCATACTACGTAGCGGTTGCCATGGCAACGATGCAGCCGATTTCGAATTTCGCTTTTTGGCTGCAGTTTGATTGAATGGAGTTTTTTCCCCTCCTGAATTGTGTATTACGGTAACATGCGTGCTATTTATCGGAGATTTTGTTTACTACCGTAGAAATTTCATTTTCAATTCTAATCTTCTTTTAAGAAAATTAGTAAAATATCTGATTTTAGTTTTAAAATACACTAATAAATTTAGGTGCAACCCGGCTGTACTTGCTGTAGTGGGCGAGCCGCCACTGGTCCTATCTAATCCTTCTCTCCTGGAGTGTATGCATATTTATTGTTCTAAGACTCAATTTCCATAATTCATTCTCTAAGTATCCTGAGTCATTTTCGTAGCCCTATGCTGAACCCGTTCTAACAAATGAATATCTTTTTTAAGATATACACGTGACCAGAATAATTCTGGCGTAATAATAATTGTGCGTATAGCAGTTTGATTAGGCCTCATTTTGAAGGCTGAAGATGAGGCCTAACCAAACTACCATACGCAAGGTCCGTTAAAAATATTTTCTAAATTAAATAAAAAAAAATTCTTACCGTGTCAATTAGATCCACATATTTGACCAAAAAGACCTGCAGGGCTATCACATAATTTGCCTTTTGAAAACAGAACAAAAAATATCATTAAATTATTACAATACAAAAAGTAACCGTTTAAACTCGTTTACTCTCGTTTAAATTTTCATCTCACTTTACACTTTAAAATGGAATAAGTTTGATTACAATTTCTTGAATGCGTGAAAACTCATAAAGTTGTACAAATATAAAAATTCGAGTTTTCTTAGTATTTTATAGTAGTATTTTTGTAGGGAAACTGTCAACCCACCATGACAAGTTTTTACTTTTCTTTATCAAGTCACCGATCGGGCTGGAAATCCTCTGTTTCATAACTGAACGCCTTTTCCCACTGAGTCACGGAGGACCTTGTTCGTCGTTGTCTTTCTTGGAGGGGATTCCTCGGTTTGCTGATAGAGCGACAGCGTAATTTTCGGTTGTAGTTAAAGAGGTTGAACCAATTATCAGCGAAACCTCCGCTTTTTTCCGATAAAGGATTTTTGGTTCAACCTAGATTCGACCAAAATATGGTGTAATTTGCTGCAGACCTCTGTTTTACATCAATATATGGTACATCGTTGAACTGAAATTTTTAACAGTGTATCTATAGACATGCACTTTATTTTATTCTTGCAGAACGATCCTGTGATTAGAAATGTAATACTTTGAGTAAAAACCCTATTTACAGTTTTTGCGGCGGATTTTTTTTTAAACAGCAGAGCTTTCAATGTGTCTGAGAGATACAATTCAAGGCTCATCAAATGGGAGGTGGGACGAAATTAGAAAATAAGGGTAGCGTATTCTTGTTATGGACCGTCATTTATTACGCCACACATCGCGATTTTATCCGCTTTTGGTTTTTTTTTTCGGTAAGTCCTACCAAGTCTCTACCAATGATCAACACACATTCGTCTATAGTATAATATGAAACAATAATGTAGGTAAAACAATTTTTTCTCTTACTTTCCCGAACGGTACAATAAAGTCAAAGAAAATAAACCAACAACCTCTCGAACCTCTGGTCACCCTTTTCTCCCTATGAGCGAAATCAACTTGTCGAACAGATCATTTGTTAGTTCTTGCGAGCCACTCAGGCGTAATAAGTGACAGTCCACCAAAAGTAAGTGATGTCATTCCAGTAATAATCTTTCTAATTCGTCTCGTCTCCAATTCGGTTCACCTTGCATTGAGCGCGAGCTGTGAAGGGTTAAATGAGCTAAATAGATTCAGCAGTTCACTTACCTTCATTAATCCAGCATATAGTGGCGAAGCTGAACGTAGACATCTGATTCCCCAGAACACTGTCAAAAGCATGCTCAACTGTAAAAAAAAATATGCATATGAGCGGAAAATAAAATTGAGTATATTCAAAGACACTCTCTCTTCGAAGAAGTCTATCAATTGTAGGCCTGTAGGGTGACCTAGAAATGTAGACACATTACCTTGTAATCGGGTGAATATATTTCGGGTGATATATTTTCGGTGAATCGGGTGTTCTGATATATAGCGTTACCCTGTTGAATGCAAAAATTATTTAAAAAATACTATATCATCTCAGACATTCGAAGATCAAATGAATTCACCAATGGACTAAAAATGGCTTTTGGCTGAGTTTTTTTTTATTTTCTTTTGAAACCCATTTTAAATGCAACCTGCTATTAAAATAGAAAGTCATTTGCAAGTCACAGTTAATATGGTTAAAAAGCAAGAGCAAAAACTATTTATTTGGCAATATGAAAATTAATTCTATAAGAAAATATACTATTTATTTACATTTAAATATTTCTTTAATGCTATAGTATTAAAAAATACCACTGCATTACTTTAAAAAAAAAAATGGGTACAGTATGGCTGCTTCCACATTGGCTTCAACGCGCCCATAGAGGAAACAAGTTTTGAGCCTTCCAGAAGTTACACTTAAGAGTTCAGTGATATATATACAATATGGGCATAAAATAAATTGTTCTGGAATCGATACCAATGTTTGTGCACATACGAACAAAAAACTAAGTCACAGTATTAAGCAACATGTGCGAAATGTCCACGATTGAGTTATGAGGTTGAGCTTTTAAATGATAAATAATTTATAATGAAGATCATAAAATGAAATATCACATGACTCTTTCGAAAGTCAGAGTCATTTGTTTTTTAACATTATATTTTCTTTAGTAGTATAAAATAATCTTTCTAAAAAAAAGAAAACCGACTTTAAGAAAAATGCGCGAAAAAGTAAAAAATAATTTTTAATTTTACGAACGCATTGAAAAAATAAAAAATTTTAATGTCAATTTTATACTTATTACAACTTTTTGAAATCTGCGCCAAAATTTAAGTATGATTTTTGTAAATTGGCACCAACTTCAAAAAGTTGTAATAAGTATAAAATTTACATTCAATAATTCAGTTTTTTTTAATGCGTTCGTAATTATTTTTTACTTTTTAGCACATTTTTCTGAAAGTCGGTTTTCCTTTTTTTAGAAAGATTATTTTATTTTTCCCTTTTTAGTTTTTAATTTAGCAGGAGGCTTCGTCCCTTATTATTGTTCTCCAAGAAATTCAAATAGCAACTTGTGCTCAACAATGTATATTGCAAAATAATCCCTATCAATGCCAATAAAGGCTGGTTAAACGAAATGTTATTGTTGCACAGCTTCTGTTAAACAATTGAAATATTTTTAAATCGGATTAATTGTTTAAAAAAAACTCCGGTTAATCTACATTTCTGGATGTATAACAGCCGGATAACCGATTATTTTTTTTGCAGATGTTGCCAAAGTGGATTTTTCTCTTTCCAACAAAAAAAGAATTTTCAAAATCGGACAATATTTTTTTTCAAACCGTCCGGTTAATTGAGAATTCCGGATCGTTAAGTGCCGGATATTGGATATTTTTTTCAAATTGCTCCCAAGTGAAACATCCCCTATCTAACAAAAACAAATTGTGCAAATATCTGAATTAGAACAGAAATCCTGCTCGAACATACATAAAAAAATACATAACGGTCGAATCTATAACCTCTCGATTTGGCGGTTTTAATTTAAAATTTCTGGCGGTTTTATTTTGGAGTTTTGGTTGGCGCGCTGTTCAGTCGGTTAAAAAGCGTCCGATGTAGGAGGATTTTGTAACTATTTGGAACAACTGTTTACTAATGTCATGTTGTGTACAGTTATTTTTAATTCATAGAATGACGTTGAAAATGATCTTTCAGATACTATCTTTTACATTATTTCGATTTTTTCCATTTGGCGTCCAAAGTGAGATATAATATTTTTTATTTGTTTCCTTCCATATACATTTTTTTATATTTCTAAACACTATTTTTTTTAGAATGTGCCGCCCCACATTTATTTTTGTGTTTTATTAAGGGTTGCAGAGGTACGGTTAATTGGTTAGAAATTAATAATTAATAACTAGGTTAATTTCACTTTACCACCAAACGAGCATTCTTACGTTTTTTTTACTTACTTTATAGACGATGTACGAGTTAACAATCATTTGCCCGAAATTATATACGATTATAGTGTATTTCAGTTTGTAGGGCTTTCGGTTCTTCATTAGGGCAGGGCCTATCCATTTGCAGAAGACGGCGTACACGACAACAACCGCCAGGGGTAGATAGGGTTGACCAAACGACGCTTTCCTTCGGGTCTCTATTACATCTACACAAAAAACACAAGCTTTTTTTATTAAAAGCAAAGTGACTGTCAAGAAATATAAATATCACACAAACATATAATGTATGTATATATACATATAAACAAGTAAAAGTACTGAAAGATAAGTGAGAATAGATACTACAAAAATATGAAAGAAACGCGCCAAAGCGTTCCCCTCTCTTCGTCAAGGAAAACAACTATGGCTAGCAGGCGTTTCTGATGGCTAAGCGTAAAATGTCTCCGAAACTTGGCAAGACCTCCAACGCCTGCTGAAGTAGAAAAGCAGTACGAAATCAGAGAAAACACAAAAAGCAAACACCCCACAAAAGAAGACAAATGTTGCCAAAATGTAAAATAAATAACAGCAAACACAAAATTGTAATAAGAATATATATATAACAGAAAAACACACAAACAATATGATACACAAAAATAAAATCCATAATAAAGGACAATGTTACAGCATACTTGTTCAGCGGGGGAGAAGGGGGGGGGGGGGGTCAAAGTCAGTGACATAGTCGAAACAGCACATTCTTACGTACTGGTTGCAAAATAAATATAACCTGCTTACCCCAAAATGTACAGTGTACTTATATTCTCTGTCACTGGTTTTGCTCTTCGAAGAAGTAGGCAATGACCAAGGATAGTGAAGACCATATATATATATAAGGTGTGCTCGTGTTTCGCTTTTTGAAAGGGGCAAGGAAAGTATCTTTTTGACATCATTTTAGCTCCGCCTTACTATGAGTTTTTGATCATTCTCATAGGCTGTGTGTTTCAAGCATTGCTACTTAGGTTCGATCCAGTGGCGGCTCGTCCACTACAGCAAGTACAGCCGGGCTGCACCTAAATTCAGTATTTTAAAACTGAAATCAGATATATATTACTAATTTTCTTAAATGAAGATTAGAATTGAAATTTCTACGGTAGTAAACAAAATCTCCGATAAATAGCAAGTATGTTACCGTAATGTTCAATTCAGGAGGGGAAAAAACTCCAATCAAAACTGCAGCCAAAAAGCGAAATTCGAAATCAGCTGCATTGTTGCCATGGCAACCTCTACGTACTGTGGAGATTCCCCCCATGCTAATGCACTGCATTTGTGAGAAGGTACAGCTGAAATGAATTTTCTTGTTTTAGCTGCACTTGAGATTCGATTGGCTCGTCCGTGAAACGCTGGGATGGATGGGTGAAACGATAACTTACAAGAATATCTCCAAACGGAAATGGTTTTCGTGATACATATACTGTGTGCTGTTGTTTCAGGACATGGTCCTGCTGTTGTTTTGTTATTTAATTTAATATTAAAATTGACCGATTCGCATGTTTAAAAGAAAGGAGGATTGCTTTAATTTTAAAAAATACGTGAGTGTTTTATATTTTTTTCGCATGTTATTATTTCGTAAAAATTGAAAGGAAAGTTTGATTTGAGTAGAAAATAATAAAGAATTTCCGTTCGTGTATGGGTTGTGGAAAATAAGGGGGGGGGGGGGATTCACATAATTTCGGCTGCACTAACATTTTCGACCACTGGCCGCCACTGGTTCGATCCCCGGTTGGGTAACAACTGGTGAGTTAATTTTTAATTAGCAAAATAATGTAAATATCTGTAAATAATTGTGTTCCGGTAGCTTCACTGCTAATCCGTCTTTGTTTTGTTATGTCCCGTATTTTACTTGATTGAAATTGTAACTCATTTACTATGTCCAATACAAATGCATTGACATGATGGTTAATTCTCCCATTCTCTTGCTCTCGTGGCAGCTAATATTATTTTAATACGCTTAATTTATTAAGCAACTCTTTTGCAATTTTTACATACTAAATACAATCCTTAAAATATAATTTAAACTATTAAAATTTAGCGAATTCTAAATAAAATTTACGATTATCACTTTTAAATAGTTCACAAAAAACAAATAGATGACAGCACGTCAAGAACCATAGGTTTAAATGGTTTTCTGAATATTTTAATAACGAAACGACTCTGCAAATCGATTTTCAAATTGTTTTTTTAAGCAAATTTTAACTGTTTTCTTTTAAATAAATTCATGATTAGTTAAAAACAAGAATTCTTGTTAAATTAAGTACTCCTTGTCAATAGCGACAATTACTTCTAAAACGACTGTACAAACGAGAGCATTAGACACGCCCACAGACAGTTGAAGGCGGAGGAATTGGCGTCACTATGACGTCAAAAGAATACTTTCCCCCGCCCTCCGTCAGAAAGCGCGAGAACCAGCACACCTTTTATATATAGTCTCCACTATCCTTGGGCAATGACAATGTTTATTTTGTAATTATTATTTTTCGTACTTTTTTGTACGCTTGCTGTATCAACAGGATCTTTTTGGATTTGGCAGTTTAATGCGTTGCATAAGAAAAAGAGGAAAATTAACGCATAGAGAATATTAAAACATATTAAAATCACAATAAAAAAACTTATCCGTAATTTTTTTCAAACATACCATCTTCCTTAAAAAGGTAATCATGTATAGCGTCAAGAACCATATTTTTGTCTGTTAAAGTATGCCTAAAAAATAAAAAATAAAGTATTGTTAATATTAATAAAAATAATCCAGAAATGTTTTTGAATTTGGTTAATATATTCATTTAATTGCAATCAAATCTCACAATCAAGGTTACACAATTTCTATTATTTTACACCTGGATTCACTGAGAAGCAATAATTAAATATATTCATAAATGGTGCCTGTTAACTTTAACCCTTGAAGGTCGGGAGATGACAATCAGGCATTACATAGTTTGATGCGCTGTTTAACTGTAAGAAATTAAAAAAAAATATGGAAAATCATCTCGAGTTGCTGGTTTATAAGGAAAGTTCCAATTGCGGCCCACGGCAACTTTTTGTCTAGGCGATAAACAATTGGGTTCTTCTTTGAGAATATGGTAACCCGGCTCCCTTCGGCCGCAATTGGGCTATTGCCGGTTTATCAGAGCAAAAAAGGCATCGACTCCAATTGAAATTCCAAAAACCACATTCAATACACTGGGAAAAGAAGGTACTTAAAAATGAGTATCTGAACATACTCGTTAATCTTTGAGTACAATTGCATCGCCAATGAGCGATGACGTACTCAAATCTAAGAAATCATACTTTCTCAAAAATGGGCAGTGTCAGTTAATATTGCTAATCTCTGCTTCTGTTCAAGCCATCTTAGCAAAGCGACCTGACAAACTTAAAATAGTTATTCAGAAGATGGTTTTCCACATTATTTGATATCGATTTCTTAAACGGAAACTGAGTTATTACAACTCAATTAACTTACTTCCCATTTTTTTTCCATGTTTTTTTTTTTTTTTAATATTTCTTCTGTTTATAACTTCTTTGCCTAGCTCTGGTAGTACAACGGATAAGACCCTGGACTTCGGTGCGGACGACATAAAGTATACGGATTAGATTTGATTAATGGTTGAAATTGTTAAAAGTGATTTATGAAGGCAGCCTATATAAGCAAGCAGCTGCTCTTTTTACTCACTGTACTCAGTTTCGAGTACATGTCTTTTTCAAAACTGAAACTTATGTATACGGAGCTATGATAAAAATCGAACGTAATAAAAAAATGAGTACATTTCACTTATATTTAAGTTCCTATTTTTTACAGTGGTGTAGTCAAATGGCACATCCGTATTCATCTAAAATTTATCTGAAATAAAAATTATATGCTATTCGTAATTACGGCACTTTTTTTAGGTGGGAAATTTCTGAATTGTCCGACATCATAGAAATCTTCAAAAAAATCAAAAGATAAATAAGAGCCTTTAACTATGAAATTGAAATTAGGCATATATTTTAATTAGTATATTTGTTTTATTCGAGAAACAACTATTATTTTTTCCGGATTACTAATGATTAGTGACATATATGATCCGTCTACACTGTTAAAACTATGTACTCAAAAATAAGCAAAATTACTCATTTTTGAGTACATTCGATGCTCATCATGGCTCCGAATACATGAGTTTCCATTTTGAAAAAGACATGTACTCAAAAATGAGTACAATGAATAAAAAGAGCAGATGATAGCCTGCATAGGCTGCTGTCATAAATCCCTTTCAATAAATATCGACATTTACAACCAAGACTTGCCGGGAATCGAACCCATATCCTCAGACACCGCTATCCAGAGCCTTATACGTTAAAATAAGTTACCTAAAGAAGTCCGTTGCTCAGTCACTGAACCCCTCCCATGAAAAATCTATGCCTACGTGCCTGGAAGGAAGTACGGAATGAGAAACTATGAAGAAAGTCTGTCGAAGTACTCCACCATTAACATTAATTCGAATTCTTAGAAAACACAATTTCAGTAATTTTAAATATATAAGTTTTTTGCAGTATTTACCACTTGCATTAAAGCTGATTGATTATGTTGTTTTGCTTTATGTGCTTATACATAAATTTAGCAGATTTATTCTAAAGTAAATCGAAGGACACCTCAAATGTTCTTTTGCTCAGGTATACCCTAAACTTCAGTGCATATTTTAAGGAATTTTCACTGGTGGGACAAATATTTTTCTTTGGTCAAAAATAAGATGCTGGTTTCGATAAGATAGCTGAACCTCGATGTTAACTTTTTTGCGGAGGCTCCGTAAGAGGAGAGTTGCACTGGCTGTTTGCTAATGCCTAAATGGGGGTGGGGGGTGGGGGGGAATTGCTTTAGGAGACTGGAAAAAGAGTTCTTAAAGCTTTGTTGACGAATTTCTTGCCTTATAATAAGAGACGTGTAACTGACTGACGGAGTGATCGTTAACTATCCTTCCTCAAAGCACGTTGATTTGGGGTAGGGCCATTTAGTTGTCGAAATATTGAAAAGCAAAACCTGCGACGATCTGTATAAACCATTAGCGAAACGTCACATGTCCGAACAGGTGTAATTAATTACCTGTTGTGCCTCGAACAACTTACTTCAGACCACATGCGTTTTAAAAATTCGTCTCCACATTCCATTGTTCGAAAGTGTCCCAAGCCCTCCACTAAATACTCTATGAGACATAAGTCTCCCAGCCTACACGTAAAGGTTAACAAAAACTTCGCGCAAGAAATGCTAAAAATGATTTGTTTGTCAATTCAACCTAAATTAATTTACTTAATTTAACAAAAATGATCGATGCTTTTCCCTTTACGAAAATATTTTGGAAGCGAATAAAAATAATGGGCGTCAAATCCATGTGAGTAGTAGGGATTTTCTTAGCACTGGTGGGGAAAATGCCCCACCAACTCTATGTTAAAATATGCCCTGCTAAACTTGTGTGTCCTTATCTGCTGACCCAGGAACAATTATCCTGTGTACCAAATCATACGGTATTTTAAGAGTAAAAAACAATTATCAACTCGGAATTTTTTTTGTTTTCGCAAATACAATATATACCAAGAAGTTTATTGTACTCACCTCTATCAAATGGCTGTATCCGCTAAAAAACGACAAATGAAAAAAAACTTGTATTGTTGTTTTACTTTACAAGCTTTCCTTATAGTAATTATTTTGTCATTATATTTAATAGTAGTACTAACAAAGCCGTTAAACGTAAACCCAACGGTTGAGTTCAAATAATGAAAAATTACATAATAATTGACACTTGGTATGTGTACTTCAGTAGCATGTTTCCCTTAATAAAGAATATTTATATTTTCATTTCAGACTTAACTTTCTGACAGTTTTAAGTTATGGAATTAGATGTTCAATTACAAAAATTAATGTGTGAATTTGTAAAAATCACATTCGAAATAAATTATAGTTATAAATTGACGACAAAAATACAAATGTGAATTGGTTGTTGAACTGAAGACTTTCTCCTATGTGAACGTGGATTAGAATAGGTGTGCTTTCGATTTAAAGTATATACATCACATTGTACCCAATAAAGACTAAGTGGCTCTCCTATGTGAACGTGGCTTAGAATAGGTGTGTTTTCGATATACATATATATACAGCACATTGTGCCTATATTCCTAAAGATCTTTAACTGGCTATCCTATGTGAACGTGGCTTAGAATAGGTGTGCTTTCGATATACAGATCACATTGCGCCCAATAAATACCTTTAACTACCTCACCTATGTGAACACGGCTTAGCATATGTATGTTTTCGATATACTATATACATCACATTGTGCCCAATAAAGACTAACTGGCTCTCCTATGTGAACGTGGCTTAGAATAGGGGTGCTCTCGATATACAATTATTTACAACACATTTGGTACATTAAGAAAAAAATTTATAAAAATATAAGCTGGTAAATATTCCGATACCTCTCTGAAAAGGTGAATGTCGGTGAGACAGCTGAAAGAAAATTAAGTTACACCATAACCCTGCCGGCCCTAGAAACGTGGAAAGTGAGTATAGTTCTAGTACGATGAAAAACAATTATTCCTTGAACTCTCAACATTTGAGATTTAATTAAAGAAAACAGCGCAAAATGAAATCGATCACTAAATCTTATGGAAAAAAAGGTATTTGTTGATATTGATAAAAAAATTATAGTGCGTATCTTATCAAATAGTTATATAAAAAAATATGGAAAAACATTTATTTTAAAACTTTATACTTATATTTTTAAAGTTCAAAACTTACCCGGTAAAAATTTGCTTTCATACTTCCCTTTCTTTTACAAACCTATCTGACACGTGTTATAACATACAAATGTTATTTCCCGAGTATAAAAGTACTACAAACCAGTGCGTGATGTGGGAGAAGTTTCAGTAATTTAACAAAAATATATGCTGAAAGAAAATATTCTCCGAGTTATTACTTAAAGTATTCAAGTAGAGGAAACACGTTAACTTCTAATGCTATTGAACATTAGACGTGAAACATTTCCCTCTTATTTCAGACCAGATTAGACGATTTACCGCCCGTTTCAATACAGCTGTTGAAATTGTGTTTTGAGTAGCAAGAATTTATGTTGACATTTTCACATTAAACGATCAGATTTAACGTACACCAGTCCTGTATACATGCCGTAGAAATTGGAGGCAAGTTCGGACGACAACGTCAGAGCCGGATTTAGAGTTAGGCCGCTTTTTCATTTAACGACACGACACCGATAAATCGTATACGATTTCAGTGGCACGATATCGGGGTACGCAAAATACACATACGAAGCCGGGCGCTTTTTCACTAGCCGATACGATAACGATGTTACCGTTGCCGATCAGACGATACAATTTATCGGAACGTTTTATCGTGAGCACGCGCCTTCCCTACTTCATCGTGACGACATTTTGAGTTTGTTTCCGAAAAAATTGTTGCCGTCTGCTATAGTCAACTGTGTTTTTTTTTTATTTATATCATCAATATGGCTTTTAAGTTCGATGTTGTGAACTTGTGTGAATTAGTGGAAGTAAAGACCTGTATTTAGGATAAGCGAGATGAATTTTACAAGAACAAGATTGTTCGAGAAAAGGCATGGATTGCAATATTTAGTCAAACCGTCGCCAATAGCCCACTGTGCAGCTCTAGTGGTTAGTTCTAACTTTTTGTAGACGTTGAAATAAAACATAAAGATCTCCTTCAACATGTCTTGCTTGATGATATCATGCACCCAGAAGTGTTTTGTTATTGATCTTTTCTTTCTCCTTAAATACAGCAAAGAACAATCGTAGTTTGTTATTATGTAATTTGTTACGATGCGCCATATCGAGAATAGACGTACTCTCGGCAACAGACGAACAAGCACTGAATGTAAAAATTGTCGTTTTCGGCGAACGATATCGGTGCAATGAAAAACTGACCATCAGACGATATGATAAAAAGTTGTGTCGTCCCTTCGCGATCGTTCACGATTTATCGGTGTCGTGTCGTTAAATGTAAAAGCGGCCTTAGTGAGCCCCTAAACTGAATATATAGTGAAGGACTACTGGGGGGTGGTGGGGGGGGTTACGGTATATCCGCAGTAAAACCGAGGAGGGGGGCCGAAATTTTTTCTCTCCAAAACTATTATTCAGGGTCGAAAGGGCCACATGTAGCCCATGGGCTGAGGGTAGCCGACCCCTGCACTGGGCTTTTAAGAAATAAAAGTTCAGTCTATCCTCTGAAATGTTGTTCCGGAGCCTATTTTTAATAAGTTTCAATTTGCGTGAGTATAGACGCGCAATACAAACTAAACTGCTCAATCAATCACATTTGAAAAACTCAAATTGTTTCACTGACCAACTTTTAATTGCACAAAATATCCTTTCGCTCGGCTAGCACGATAACAGTTTTGGCAAATAATCGACAATTTTTTCGATTTTGAATGGAATGCGGCAATACGACTTTGGTGAATGTGGAATCTGAGACCCGACAATCCTGAGTTGGACGGATGCAATTAAAAAATTGCTCGCAAGTTGGTGTGCGATTTTTTAGTAGGTCAGTTGATTAAAAGTTGGAATCCAATTGTTTTAAAGTGCGTGGCTACCCTTTCAATTAATTTTTTTTAATAACATTATCCGTTAGGTGTTCAAACCCAACCCAGCAGGTTACTTTTTGGAACAGGTCAAGCTGGTTGGTTTGGTTAATTAACGTCGCACTAGAGCTGCACAGTGGGCTATTGGCGACGGTTCGGGGTTTATCTCGAAGGAAAGACCCGGGAACACATACACATTCATTCATACCTGCACCTCGTTATTTTAGAACCATGGTCAGATGACGAGGAAACAGCTGGACTGGCACCCAACGCCTTCAATAGACGTCGGGACTTTGGACCCCGATCAGATGTATCGTGCACCAGTCCCGTATACACGCCAGTATAATTTGTTGGATATTCTGGACGACTTTCTAGTATTTTTGTAGCGAAGCTGGCAACCCTCCGATCGCAAGATCACTACTTTTTTACTTTTCTATGTCAAGTCCATTTCCCGGATTCGAACCACCAATCCTCTGATTAGTAGCTGAACGCCTTACCAACTGAGCAACTGGGGTTCTATTACTTTTTGGAACTGGTCAAACGCGAAGAAACATTAACAAACAACACAGTGCCTTATTACATAGCTCCTTTATTAACAATGATGTACGTGCCAACAAAAGGCAAAATAAAATGTGTTACAAGTATGCATATTTTTTTTGTACAGAATTGAATCGCCGTAAATGTAAATTACACAATCTAACTAAATACAAAACATTTAAGATTTACAAGGACAAGACACTTTTCCGTTAATTTTAAAAGATCTCTGAAATTTTGCATTTACAAATATATAGAAAATTTTAAAAATGGATCGAATTACATTTCTTAAAATCAGAATTGAAATAAAATCAGTACTTACAAACCCAGCATAAAACAAATGAGAACAATCTGAATGTGTATCATTTAATTTTTCCTCCACGACGTCGCTTTAATATTATTTTGATTTTATGCCACGAATGATTGAGATTATAGTTAATAAATTAAAAAGCAAAAACATTAATTTCTTTCACCAAATTTGAGATGGTAGTTATTATACAAACAAATGTTTTTGGTCCTTCATATACACGGGTTTTATACATCATATTCAAAAGGTTAGGTTAAATTGTGAACTAGTGTTAATAAAATTTTTTAATTGTTTAAATGATAGTTAGAATAAATAAACTGCTAACCCCAATCAAGAAGTTTAACAAACGAATCAAGACATTGTAATTTCAAAGAAATGCAGCTACAATTAAGGTTTTTAGAAGAAATTCATATTTTTTTAATATTGCCCTTTTTTTTTTATCTTTAAGTTCATTTTACCTATGATATATTTCAGGAGTGTGGCAACCAAAGGTATTTTACGTTACATGGTGTTTAAATATATATTAACACTACATGCCCTTAACATTGAATCTAAATAAATGTCTCTCATTTCAATTTTTTTTTTTAATTAAATATTAATGTTTGATCCAGGTACTGTGACCACACAGTATTCTAAATGTGCCCCTATGTATCCACATGGTTAGGGTTAGCAAATTATTACTTCACAATATTGCACCATTTGTCTGGAACTAAGAAATTATTTTGAACCACAAAAATAACTTTTAATTATTGCAGAAACAATCCTTTTGAAGCTTGACTGACATTAGTAGAACAAACGTATACAATACAAAAAAGCATGAGCTTCACAAAATGGAAATATGTTACCTTGTTAACAAGTTAAAAACAATACTTTAAAGCAACAATGTAAAAGCGGCCGAATATTGACAGCTAACAACTTGGTAACCTGAATGATCGTAAAATGCAATAAAACCAATTTTAAATAAGATTAACTTTGACTAAATTTTCAAATTAACTCTTTTTTTAATTCAACCAATAGATTAGACAGATCACTGGTAATATCTTTTCTAAAAATGAACATTTTTTGTGTCGATTTAGTATGCAAACAGATTCCTTGATAAAAATTGTGAAACCTCTCTAAGGTCTGCTCAAGATTCAATAACCAACTTTTTAGAGAAGGGGTCTTAAGTTGGAAATATTTTAGAAAAGTATATTCATGTCAGCTGTTTCGATGCCTATTGATGTGCTCAAACAAATGCTCTATTCCTTGAGCATTGGTAAAACTGCTCATACACATTTGATTTCTTTTAACTATAAAATACACCGGTTAAGTGAAAGAAAAAACGAAATCGGACAGCTCTGCTCCAACACCGACTTTATAGAGACGGAATAGTAAAAAGGATCAGGATTAAATATGTTTGATTTCAGAAAATAATAACCTTAGGAAATGGCCGCATTAGAAAGGTTTCACTGTAATTTAAAATGACTTGAAATGCTATTTTAATGAAACAATGATCTTCATTTACTAAACATACAGCATTGTGAGCAAAATCAGTTACATTTAAAACTATGTAAAAATAAGGTGTGTGTTAAAAAGTTAAGACAAAAACATTCTAAGATCTTGAAATTGCAAACCTGATAATTTCAGCGCTTTGACAAGCTGTAGATTTTTTTTTATTTGGAAAAATTCAATTTTTTTTAAATGAAAGCTTAGATGTTCCTTTATATGTAATACCTTAACATTCATTATAAAAATTATCCATTAGAATATATTTATATAATTGTCAAATTAAACCATAGCAAAAAATAAAATATATGAAAATATTATCAATGCGAATTTACCAATCATATTCCTTTAAAATGTGCATCATGCACATGCAAAAATTTTAACAATCAATTATTTAAAACAGGTGAATAAGTATGTTAAAAGCATTTGAAAAGATCTGACAATTGAAAGGGAAAGTAGAAGAAGAAGTTAAATAACAAAATATCCTTTTCCAAGATAAAACAGCTAAAACAACTAATTCACTGACATCAATCTTGCAGAAAAGGGTCGGTTTTCGTTGAACTTTCGTTATTTGCCGCCAAATTTTTCCATTCAGCGACCGTGTCAGTGATTAATGATGGTAAGTTATTAAAATTGGTGCACTTTTGCAGATTTGGTATTTAGGTTCACTTCATGAAATCAAACCATTACAAGCGAAAGATATACTTTTACTGCTCTGTATCTGCCTAAATAAATCAAGCAGAGCCATAGAGTAATGATACAAATAGAGGAATAAAAATGCTGATTTCCGTGTGTCCACCATTGAAACCACGTGATATGTGGAAATACCAATTCATTCATGCCTTGGCGACTTTAAGAACTAAACGAGATCGAAGTATTGTAATATGGTTTTGTGTTTAATTTTGTATTTAAATATCGTTTTTTTGAACGAGTGGCACAATTTAAGGGAGTTTAACAGATATATTAAGGAGATTTTCTTACTTTGTAGTTTTGAAATAATTGCATTACGTTTTTATGTAAAAAATTTACCATAAGCGAAGTTCTTTCAATTGTTATTTTGTATACTTCAATAAGAAAATATGAAGATTAAAACCTGAGAAATATAAAGAGTTTTGCTTCTTCGAGTATTGAACACAAATAAAATATTTTCGTTTCGTTAATGAAGAGGAAATATTTAGCGCATATTGTTTGAAAATAAGTAAATACTTACATATATGTTAAGAAGTTGAATACGAACAG
Organism: Troglohyphantes excavatus; assembly: GCA_963932185.1. Lineage (NCBI taxonomy): Eukaryota > Metazoa > Arthropoda > Arachnida > Araneae > Linyphiidae > Troglohyphantes > Troglohyphantes excavatus. Next base: position 48,371,697 of record OZ010678.1, read on the forward strand.
AACTCCTTATCACCAAAAAAGAAGAAAGTGCGCCAAATTTTAAACTCCTGCAGATGTCTGAACGCCAAATGTGGCAGCGCTATAACCACGTGATGTGGGTTTTTCTTTTCAATGTTGACACTGCGGCCTCACGAGAGTCTGGTATTTGTGCCGCTCTCTATTTAATATTACAACTCTCTGAGCAGAGCCTTATAATTTTGAGGAAAGGTGCAGATGTACTTGCAGCTTTCATCTACAGAAAAATTAGATTTTTTTTCAAATTTTTTTAGATAAACCCCCTTCTTCCACTTGCCCCATCAATTTTCAAGTATATTTTCTATTTTAACTGCAGTCAAAGTCTTATTTTATGCAGGTATAACAATTAATTCTGGACTATGACTTAAAAAAATATTTTGAATTAGAAATTTTCAACAACATTTAGAAAATTCTATGGATTGTAGATATATACAAATTAGTAAAGAATTGAACGTTGCACAGGCAAACTCCAATAGATTGGAACATATGGAATTGATTCTTTAGAAGTAAAAACTAACAAGAAAATTGATTTTCTATGTTCAAACCCATGCATAAATTTTCCTTTGAGGTGATATTAGCATATTCATTTATGTACAAGGATGAAATGATTTGAAATACAAAAAAGAATGAAAACTCAATTTTTAATTACTTTAAAACCCAAAGGGAATTAAAAAACAGGCTAAAATTAAATATTAATTTATATGAATTTTATGCATATTTAAGATAATCCTGTTTGTAATTTAAAAAAAATCCTATGCCATGACCTTTTAACATATTATTTTAGGTATAAAAAGCACTTATTGAATTATATTTTTTGTACTCTGTTTAGGTCTTTAATCTTTCCTGCCATTCAGAAAAAAAATTAGTACTTTTTCCGTCCATAATAAAAAAAAAATTGCGTCAAAAACAATGTTTATCTAGTTTATTTTAGAAATAAAAAAATATCCTGGATTCTTGCAAGATTTCTATGCTCACCTAAAACAGCTGCAATTTAAAAACGAAACGTTCACAAATCCTATAAAACAAACGTCACACTATTCAACTGCAAGCAGCACTTAAAAATAAAAAGATTCAAAACACTTTTTATTGCCTTGTTCGATCGAAGCGAAAAACCTTCCACACAAATAAGGGGCCATTCATTTATTAGGTCACCTCTCTCCGATGCTAATTAATGCAGCCTTATCTATCCCAACATGTCACATACAAATTTTGCACAATTAACAGTGATACGAGCGCAATTTGTAATTTACTACATTTATGTTATTGTGAAGTGCTAAGGTTTCGGAATTCGTACACACTTACAGGAAATAAAAAAAAGGAATTTCTTAGGACTTTTCAAGGACCTTAAAAGCAATTTCAAAAGACCTTAATTTTATAATATTTAAAAATATATATATACGAAAATAATTACAGGGAAAAAAATGGTAGCAGTTTGTAATGAAAGATAACTCTAAATTCGCAAGGAGATATTGTGATAAAAAAAATATATTAAAAAAGAATTAAACACCTAAATGAATAAAAAAGAGGAAACTAACAATTAAAATCTGTTGGGTGCAAAGAAGCCATGGTGGTTCTACTCAGATACAAAGTTGTATTTGATTCGCATGAAGAATAATAAATTTTAATAGAGGTTTCTTAATTTGATTTAAATGATAGTCGTTTTAAGGATTTTCTAAAAGTCTTCAATAACTTAAAAGGGCCGTTTGGGCAAAAATAAGAAGTTTCTAAGTACTTGAAATTTTAAAGATGGACCTCCTCTTCTCTGAAAAGTGTGTGACATAATAAATGAATAGCCCCTAATAAAATTCTTTTTAAAAAAACGTCAACAAACATCTAATAGAAACAGGAGGAATCACAAGCCGTCATACATTTTGGTACATGGGTGAAAGTTGGTAAAAATCCCAGGACTGGAAACTAAGCACTTCAGTTATATTCTGAAACACAAATTATCTTGTAAATGGAAAAGGAGGAACTAGATTTGAAATTTTTTTATGTTTGGTGACCGATAGTCACCAGGGTCCAAATAAATAACGAATTTCGACGAGAATCGTTGTTTTTATGGTTCTTAATGCTACTTTTAAGAAATGAAGAAAAAAAAATTCATTGAAATCCTTACAATTTAAAAGCTAATAGAACAGAGTGGTTGAAATCTATAACAGGGTTCCCACTCATTTTTAAAAATAAAAAATAAGGAGTTTTTAAGGACTTTCTACAGACAATTTTTTTTTAAGGACCCTTTTTTATCGTGCTGCTTCTGAAGTAAGAAAAATTAAACAAATTATGACAATTAATTTTCATATTAACTTAAAAATGACTTTTTAAACACAATGCTATGTTTAAAAGGTTACCAGAACCTCATTCTTTGACTTTAAGCTATTACTTTTTTAATTCATTCATAATCTTGTTTGATTTCTCTTCACCAACAGTTAAACATGCATTTGCAAAGAATAACAAATGCAATGCACTAACTTATTATTGAAGCGAGAAAATAAATAGCATTCGAGCATCTCCTGTAAAAAAAAACAGCCACACGTAATATATTGCCAATGTAAGTGAAATAAACTGAGAGAAGTGAGAAACTGAGAGCAAGAAATTTTAAAGGAACTACTAAAAAAAAAATTGTTTCTTTGGCAGGAGAAAAAAAATAAAATATGGAGTTTCTAAGGACTTTTGGTCAAAATTAAGGACTTTAAATGGCTCTTAAAAATGCAAACCAAAATTAAGGAGTTCTTAAGGACTTTTAAGGACCAGTAAGAACCCTGTATAGATTGTATGGACAATACATTGGCAGGAATGGAACTGTCAGATGAAAAAGTTACCTTAAATATTTTTTGATTACCTTACTTTTTCCGTCGTGGATTAAAATACTAAAAAAAGAAATCGGAAATACGTCCTGGGACTGAAAACTTTCACCCATGTCTTGGCAGTCGTAAAAGCGGTCAATCATTTCGACACTCTAGTCGTGGGGCCTGGGGTCGTGTATGGGCATCGTGTGCAGTACTTCGTCCAGGAGCTGCAGCGCCCTGTGCAGGTGCACTTCGATCCAGCAGGGGGTCTCTTTGATGCTCTGCCGGGGGTAGTCTGGGCCCCAGCCTTTCACGAAACTCAGTCTCAGAATGCAGAGTCGGCGAAGGTCATCCACACCTATGCCTGCAGCTGCAGATAAACCTGAAAATATGGTATTTTAATATTTATTTATAAAATGCTTAAGAAGCATATATGGATCACAGAGATAAGTCAGTTTAAATCAGGCAAGCAAAAATCTCTTAACTACCAATCAAATCAAATACATATAATGCATTTTGCAAACTGGTTGTATATTACAATTTGCACAACCCATACAAATATACCAGTATGATATAGACAAAAGACCAAATGAATAACAACCTGTAAGTGTATTATTTTTTTATCGGTATGTTAAAACTATGCTGCTAAGTACACAAAAAAAAATCAATTTTCAATACTTTAACCCTTTGCACTCCAAGAACACTTTGCGTTTTCCCTTCTTTCTATGGAACAGTTATTCAGTGTTCACTCTAGAAATAAAAAAGGACAGGGCGCTGTTGGCTGTAAAAGGGCACCCCGTTTTTGAAAAGGCACTTCTTGTTTTTAAAAGGGCACTTTTAAAAAAAAAAGTTTGAGATGGGCGTTTCCACTCGTTCATTTATCGAACCCGTGACCAAACAAAAAAAGTTCCGATTTGTTGATTGGTATTGCGCTAGAGCTGCATATTGGGCTATTGGTGACGATTTGGGGCTTATTTTGAAAGAAAGACCCGTTCAAAATTGATATCTCTATATGAAGATACTACTTAAAATCCAAATGTGACACTTAAAAATTAATGTTTTCGCTAAAAACCAAATCTGTAAGCAGCCCTAAACAAACCCCTTACAAAACTGATGAAAAGGCTACTTAAATCTAAAATTTGGTAATAAAAGGCCTAATATTGTAACCAAATAAACTTCACTTTAAAATAAACATAGCATTTCATATGCTGGTACAGGCAAGCAATATGATTCGTGGAATGCCCCGTACTCGAACTAACCAAGGAATCATCGCGATTGTACAACACGCGTAGTTAAAAGGAGTTTGTTTTTCTACTGTCATAATTCACTTAATTCCAATTTACACAAAAAAAAATTTTAATCGATGCCTTTTTTTAAAGACATCAATGGCGTTTGTGCTTGACTGAAAAGGGGAAGATGGGCGGAATTTTTGAAAAAAAGGGCATGAGGGCGCTATCAAGAAGAAAAAAGGGCAGGCAGGGCGGACCGCCCTTCAAAAAACAACTAGAGTGAACACTGAGTTATTCATCCTTATGTTCTTTTCGATAGAATTTGTTATGCTTATAGAAAAAAGAAACCTAATCTGTGTTGGATCTGCAAAAGAACGAGTTGAAAAAAAATCAATGTTTTTTAAACACAAGATCATGCTGTTCTCGTTTATTCGAAAGAACAGGGAACCAAAAGAACGAGTCGTTATGCTGTCGCCTGAGCGGCAACAACAGAGTGCAAAGGGTTAAGGGGAGTAAAAACCTTCTGAATATAATATATTTTTTTCCATGATTTTTAGTTTGGCTCATGCAAAATTATAATATTTTTATTTGATATTTGGAAGACAATATAATACTCCTTCATTTTTTTTAAAACAGTAATTACCCAAAATGCAAGTATTTAAAAACATGTTTTGTAGCATGAAATGTAATGAGAAAAAATACTTCCTAAAAAAAGTTACACACAAGATTAAAAAGAGTACTCAATTATGCATGACTTTATAATTTCATATGAATATACATAGGATAGTTTTACATTCACTGAAGCAGAATTTTGAAAGGAAGGCTTTTCTACAAAATGAAATTTTTAGTTATCACAAGAATTTTCCTACTTAATAATGCCATTCCTTGAAAAGTATTCATTCAAAGCTCAAAATTCTGCTTCAACAAATGAAAAACTATCCTATGTATATTCATATGAAATTATAATGTCATGAATTACTGAGTACTTTAAGCCGCCATATTGTCTTCAAAAGGTTTTTATTCCCTTTAAGTTACAAACTAAGCAATTGCAGTGATAGCAAACATTGAAAACAGTGTAATTACTAATTGCTGGCGCTATTCCCCCAACAGAGTTTGGTCCAGGAATATGGCCTGCTACTGCTGACGCTTGGGCCACTGCCGCGGCTTGTGCAGTTAACGCCTGCTGCTGCATTTGTCGATGGCATTGTCTAAGATCAAAAACCTGCAATTCAAGAAGCATGGGTTAACAAGCTGTTTATTCAAGGATAAAATTATACGGAACATCTGATAATTGTATGGTTTAAGTGGATAAATTTTGTTGAATCATCTATGTTGGTATTTAAATAGGGAGAATGTGATTTTATATATAATTAGAAAAAAAAACATTTTGTAAAGAGGAGAGTGAGAGACAATGGACCATTTTTAGTTATAATTTTCTTACATTTAAATGACAATACATATAATTTTTTTTTTAAGTCAATATTCCTTACAATTTTCTTTAAAAAAGTTTTGAAAATATACATTAAGCACCTCATGGATGCAAACGTGTATATCCATTCGGGTATCACCTGTTTTTTCAGCAGTGCACATAGTATAAAAGTCGATAAACAATATATTTTGTGAAATAAATTTCAAATTTAAAGCATTAGGGTGACTTGAAACCTTCTCTACTGATATAAGTAAAAATAAATATTTTTGTAAAAAAAAAGGAATGTGTTGGGAAATATAAATAAAACTTTCCTGAGAGAAAAAAAACCTGCAGATTAGAAATTTTGCTTATCCGTCAGAGGGTTGAGTGTGTGATTATGATTTTCTATGTTAACTCTCAAACAAAAAAATATTGGGGGGTTAGTAGATGTGAAATTAAAACAAACTAATAACTACAGAAATATAAACCAATTTTTAGACAGTAAAACCTAAGCTGTTATTAAAAAAAATTACAGAATAAATCCATAATTTCATATGAAAGAAATTGTTAATATTTTTTTTTAAAACCCGGAAAAATAGCAACCCTAACATGTACACACATTTTGTAAAGAGGAGAACTAGAAAATAACGAAAAATGAACATTTATGCAATCGGATTGAAAGTATTTCCGTGATATCGCACCAAAGGCAATTTAGTAAATGTCTGCAATTCGAACGTATTCATGAATAAAAAAAATTATAATTTACAAAAATTAAAAAAAAAACTGGAAAGAGAGTATCAACTCTAATATATACGCACACACACAGAAACTATAGGTATATGGCATGTGGTCCCTTACCTTAATGTAGGCACTTGGATAGATCTTGTGCACAGCATCTCCAGGCGCCCTGCCGGCCTCCCTGTCCAGGTAGTAGCTTTGCACGAACACGCTGTGATCACTCAGACACCGAAGCCACACGTCACCCTCCCCCCGCAGGTCAAGTTGCACACCTTTGCCAATGTGAAGCCTACACAACAGTACAAAAACTGTGCTTAACAACATGAAAGAATATTAAATCATTATGTAAAATCAAAATAAAGGGGCAATCCGTTTTTTAATAATAAAGTACTTAAAAAAATCTTGTAAAATGGAGTATTTTAAAGAATTAAAAAACGGAATGCATTACTGGAAAAACTGGAGATTCTTGGATGTGGTATCTGATGATGAGCATCGTAGGGTTAATGACTGTAATTTTACACCCAGTTGTCATATTTGACGTCTAACTTTTTATAAAAATTTCAGTTTGACGACAGTATATTTACACACAGTCATAATTTTTTACGTCTAATGTTCATTTTCAATAATTGCTCTCAAACTTTTCAGCAATATTGTCAGTAAGATGGTGATATTCTTAAGAGTACAAATGGTAACATGCTTCTAATTTTATGCTAAAGAAGCTGTAATAATTACAAAAATATAATAAAAGTTGGCAGCTCTGCTTAAGCAATTTGCATTGTTTTAAAATTACGTTTAAACAGAACATTTTGGCGATTAAAAAAAATTTGCTAGGTGTGAATGACGTCTAACTTTTATCTCATAATTTCAAACCTTGCACCTGTCCTGGAGTCCGAATCATACCAGGGTTGTTACTCAACATTAAGATTAAAAATCCCTGACTATTCCAGTATTCCAGAAAGAGAAATAAAATAAAAGTAATTTTTATTTTTAATAAGAATAATGCAGCGGCACATAAAGATGAAGTACCTGCAAATAATAACCTGTATGAATGAAGTACAAGCAAAATGTAAAAATTAAGTACCTGTAAAATATAATTTCAAACTATAAAAAAAATGAGAAATTATCATTTTTACAAATTTATATTTTTATAACAAAGAGAAAATTTCAACACTAGCAAGGAAAAGAATATGACAAGGCACTTTCAACCAAAATTTTTAGAAAAATTCCCTGACTTTTCCAGAAATATTGAACTTTTTTGAATTTTTCGTGACAATTCCCTCACTTTTAGGGTCTGAAGAGTGTCGAGCTGCGTATAAAATAATAAGTAATTATTATTTTATACGCGGCAATCTGCAAAATATCTGCAAAACTCTTTCAATTTATTATTACAAATTACTTTTGATAGGTTCGAAACATCGCTCTGGAAAACAGTGCGAGTAGTTCATTTCAGTTCGGTGTAGCTCAGCGAGTTACTGAAGAAAGGCCTGCGGTGAACAGGCAGTGAAGTTCTGATGTGGCTTGCGGTGAACAGGCGATGGTGGTCGCCACAGGTCCTTTTCCCAGTTTCCAAGGTGGGTGGGAACCCTGTGTGTGTCCTCCAGTGAAAGGGAAGGAAAATGTCCATTTTGATAAATCCACCCCGCCCTTTCAGAGTTTTAACAATGGCTCCAAACAGAAAACAGACAATTCATGGATGACACAAATGGTATACAAGGTTCATACAGATTTTCAAAAGTAAAAATTAAGTAGTTCTTAAGGACTTTTTAAGAACCTCTCGATAATTTTTAAGGACCTCTTATATTTTTTGGCACTGTTGGTGGTGAATCGCACTTTTTTGGCGTAAAATTGGCACAGAATCACATGTAAATGTGATTTTGAAGCAAGTTGGCGTAGGATACCACTTCCGGCAAACTCTGACACATAATTTACATCCCTGTAAATCTTAAAGATGCTACATTTTAGTAAATCTCCCCGTTTTTTTAGAATGAGTATCGATTTTTCACAAAACAACAGCCGAACTGAGATTTTCTAACGATAAAGTGTCGTGTATAATGAAATACCATTGACTAAAAAATCGGACAAAAGAGATAAAAAGTTAACGTTTTTTTCCAACTCTAAATCTGTCTATTTAAGCCTTTCTCTCCTTGCCTATTTATACTCGTGTATAACGGTCAAAAGTGTGGACATGATCTAAGTAAAATCCCGAAATCTACGTTCGGATATTTTTAATGCACCCGGAATTCTTGGCTCCAAAAAATAAAAAACCCTCAGAATTTTGGGTTAGACACGGAAAAATACCGACCATGTAAATTAGAAAAAAAACTCATGTTTGAGAAAAATTAAGGATCCCAGTTGAAAATTAAGGACTTTAAGGGCCCCTAATTAAGGACCCATCCATATTAAGTAGTTCTTAAGGACTTTTAAGGAGCGTGCGAACCATGGTATAACAAGCTAGCAAAATTAGGATTCAACATACTGAATACATACCGGGGTCTTTCACTCTGTTCCGTTCTATGTACATTTGAAAGAGCACCAAGACAAAAACGGTTTCCACCAGAGGGGTCGACGTAGCCGTCCACTATGACACTGTTGTAGGTCGAAGACACCTTAAACGTCTCCCCGACTTGTTGATCGAGTTCAAAGTAAGCGATGGAGCACCAGTATTCGGGAGCTGCAGGATTTCGAAAGAGTTCGCATTTAATCACACAATAGGCGAGAAAACAACATAACCGATTTTGAATGGAGTGTCCACACAACTTTATGTTGGCTTCATTTTCATAAAATATCAATACCAGTGTTCACTCTAGGCGTTTTTTGAAGGGCGGTCCGCCCTGCCTGCCCTTTTTACTTCTCAATAGCGCCCTCATGCCCCTTTTTTCAAAAATGCTGCCCTCTTTTGAAAAAATGCCGCCCTTCTTGCCCTTTTCAGTCAAGCACAATCGTCCTTGCTTCCCTAGCTGTCTTTAAAAAAGTCATTGATTGAAAAAAATGTGTGTGTAAATTGGAATTAAGTGACTTATGACAGTAGAAAAACAAACTACTTTTAACTACACGTGTTGTGCAATCGCGGTCATTCCCCGGTTATTTCGAGCACGGGGCATTCCACGATTCCTATTGGTTGCCCGGTACCCGAAATGTTATAGTTTTTTTTAAAAAAGTGAAGATGGTTTGGTTACAATATTAAGCCTTTTTTACCAAATTTTAGATTTAAGTAGCCTTTTCATCAGTTTTGTAAAGGGTCTGATTAGGGCTACTTACAGATTTGGTTTGTAGCGAAAACATTTTTAAGTGTCAAATTTTGGATTTTAAGTAGTATCTTCATAAAGAGACATCAATTTTGTACGGGTCTTTCCTTAAAAATAAGCCTGAATCGTCACCAATAGCCCAATATGCAGCTCTAGCGCAATATCAATCAACAAATCGGAACTTTTTTTGTTTGGTCACGAGTGGACACGCCCATCTCAAACTTTTTTTTTTTAAAGTGCCCTTTTAAAAACAAGAAGTGCCTTTTCAAAAACGGGGTGCCCTTTTACAGCCAACAGCGCCCTGCCCTTTTTTATTTCTAGAGTGAACACTGTCAATACAGTAGAACCACATTGTAACGAGCCCTGCTATAACGGATGTCTCTTCTACTGATAGTTTAAAAAAAATTAAATCCTAGAGGTTGAAGTGACATCTGAACCCATGGTAGAGACCATTTAAATATTTTTAGTCAATACGTTGATTAATCGACAAATGAAAATGTGTTTAGATATTATGAACACTTATTTCACTTTTAATTGAAGAAGTAATTAAAATCATCATGAAACAGGTCCTTCTTGGTCTAAAGATTAATACAGTGTATACTTACACATCTTTATTCAATTCTACCTATGTAAAAAGCTTTTTTTTCTAAATTTTTTATATAATAAAAACTTTTCATAGCATAACTACTGTACACCCTGTTGCATTACCCCCCTATAAGAATTATTTGTTTTATAAACCTAACTTTCATTAAAACGGACAACCTTTAGCTCATAATAACAAGGTTCAACTGCAATATAACAGATCAGTGTGTATAAGATCAGTTTAGATTGGAACACATTGCTATTTCAATTACTGTAAGGAAACAAAAAAAATCAAATACAGCATGTAAATATTTGTGGTTGTTTGTTCAATTGTTCAACAGCTTTCATCGTAAAAAAAAAGTAGGAAATATTAAACTTTTTTATTTTTAATTTCTCTTTGATTGATATTTCTATCTAACCATGTAAATTTTCCCTCAAGTTCAAGTTTTGGATTAAGTATGTCAAAAAGATCATCACACAAGAATTCATATTTTTTTTAGCTAACAACAGTAATTGAAAAAATATCCTGAATATTACCCTAACATAAAATACTAAACAAGTTAAACAGTTTGCTGAAAAAATAAAACAAATTCTAATATGATAAAAACAATGCTACATAATATTGCTTTAAATTTAAAAAGTAGTATTTGTGTCAGTAGATAAGCTCATAAAGTCAATTAAATGTTTTTTTACTAATAAATCAAGACAAAAATAGTTATAACCGTATATGCATTAAAATTTATTCAAAGGTTAAGTTAGTTGACTATGTCTAGCGTTCACATAGTTTTAAAAAAGGGCAGGGGGGATTTGTCAAAAAGGGCACTTTTTGTTAAGTAAAAGGGCACTTTTGATTGTGTAAAAGGGCAAAGGGTACGATTGGGATACCAAGGCAATCCTACAGACCTACGTTTTTGTGGATTTTTTTTTTAATTACAGGGCGCAAAGAAGATATTGAAAAAAGGCAGGGCACATTTTTTACTTCTAAAAAGGGCAGGGCGCATCGGCACTTACAAAAAAAAGGGCAGGGCGCGGCGCCTTTTGAAAAACGCATAACAGGAACACTAACTATGTCTAAACGTAATTTTCTTTTCAGTAAGTGCTTACCAGGTTGGGACGAAAGAGCACCTTGTAGAGTAACATCAGAATGTAGTTGCATACGATTCCCTTTAGCAATATAAGAAAAACATATTAATTAAAACATTCATAGGAAAAAAACTAACATAACCTCAATGTACAATATTTAAAAATACTTTGCTTTCTAAATAACAGAAAACTACATGTCAATCAACACAAGAAGAAATGGTACTCAGAAATGTTTTCTAAAATTGTACATTAAAATTTAACGATAGTTACACACTTCCAAATGTCTTAAAATATATGAAATTATGTGAAATGGTTAAGCAAATTGATGATTTTATTTTAAAAATATTATATTGTACTAAGTAACAACTATACCGAAAACAAGCAAACTTTTTAAAAACATTTTCAATAGGGCTCATTGAAGATCATATTAATAAAAATCTATACTTGGCCCCACACAAATAACATAAAATGAACAAAATAATGAGATTGCTGTTATACATGTTTAACTGTAACATGTACAACAAAACCTCTCTGAAGGAAAACCACCTACTAAGACTAATAGTTTCTGGAACAAAATAGTTAAATTGAAAGCTTTGTAGCTGATAACTTAGTTATTTAGAACACAACTGTTTTTTTATGTAATTTTGTGTCCAGCATTTAAAATTTTTAATTATTTCAATAGCTAAACAAACTGTTGAATTATTGGAATAAATAAACACATCATTCCTAGTATCAAATGAGAACAAAATATTGTTTGGTAAGTAAAAAATATTCTTAAAATTTGTGAATGAGAACTTATCAAAATTATAACAAGTATCTCAGCACAATTTTAGTGTAATAATTAATCTTTTTTATGTAATTTTGTGTCCAGCATTTAAAATTTTTGATTATTTCAATAGCTAAACAAACTGTCGAATTATTAGAATAAATTAACACATCATTCCTAGTATCAAAAAAGAACAAAATATTGTTTGGTAAGTAAAAAATATTCTTACAATTTGTGAATGAGAACTTATCAAAATTATAACAAGAATCTCAGCACAATTTTAGTGCCATATATAAACATTAAAAACTTGTATTATTAAATTAGCAATTTAATTTTATTTGACTTCCATAAAAAACCATTTCTATCGTAAACCAAATTCCTGAAGACCATGAATACAAATAGAGATTTTTCACTAAAATTAGTAAATAATATCTTATATAATATAAAAAATTACAAACCTTACACTAGGATCCTTAGGGAACGTGGATTATCATTTATTAAGTTTAATGTTGGTTTGGTTAATTAACGTCGCACTAGAACTGCACAGTGATCTATTGGGAACGATTCGGGCTTATCTCGAAGGAGAGACCCGGGACCTCGTTTTTTTTAACCATGGTCAGATGATGAGGAAAACACCTGAGATGGCACCCAATGCCTTCAATAGACGTCGGAACTTTGGACCCCGATCAGATGTATCGTGCACGCCGTTAATTTTTTGTGGATGTTCTGGACGACATTCTAGTATTTTGGTAGCGAAATTGGCAATCCTCCGATCGCAATATCACTACTTTTTACTATTCTTTAGTCTAGTCCATATTAAGTTTAAGAAAATGTTTATTAACAAAACATTGCTATCATACCATTATTGAACAAAAATACAAAATATTTTTTTTTAGCAAAGCATTTAGACGCTTGAACAGAATTACTAATGACAGTTAATCTTAAAAATAACAGGGTACTCTGCCATGGCATCAAAATAAATGTCGCCAAGTATGCTTTCATTTAAAATTGACAAACTTGGGGATTTGGTTAAACATGCGCTGATTCGGTTAGGCAAATCTCTCGTGAGAAGCGATACTTTAAAATCATACGAACAAGGTTAAAATCGACATCTACTTTTATTTGAGAAGAAACTAATTAAAACAAACTGATAAAAATTAAGACATTAGAAATGCTTGAGCGGGACATCTCCGCGAACTCCTCTCAGACTGAACAGCAGTCTAAAAACAATAAAGATAATTAGCATAACTCAAAAAAGATTACGGCGAACGGTATATCCAGGCTGCCCCAGACGGCACAAAGCGCAGCCCACAAAGGGCCAAGCATTAATGTGTATTCATGGAGGTCGAGCAAGAATGTATTCATGGAGGTCGAAGCGCTATGAATGGCTGCTACATTGGGAAAGTAAGTACCGTCCGGATAGGCCCGAACATGCGCTTTCCTTGAAAAAGTTAAACATGAAAATCGATTTGGCAGAGTGCACCGTTATTCTTAAGTTTCGCCACAGTCATATTACTCACAATAGCCAGCGCTCTGGGGCCTCATTGAAAGAGAGTTTTCAGGTGGCACCATTGACTGGGTATAGGACAGTGTGCTTCCTCCGGTCCAAGTGTTGGAGGAATCTGTAAATATAGAACATTGAAATTATTACCAATATTTATTGCATTTAAACAAAATAGTGCTATGTACAGGGATGGGAAGTGCTAAAGACCAGTTTGGGCAATTTTTGGAGCAGCAAAATTTAAGTTTTAGAGCAGAAACACGACAAATTGTAGCAGCAAAACTGAATATTTGTAGCAAGAATGCAATAAAACGTAGCAATGAGTTTTAGCATATTAAACAATACTTGTAGCAATTAAAATTTGTAACATGCGATTTTAAATCAGATGACTACCCAAGATTGTAAGCATTTCAACGAAGATAGCAGCCGACAGCGTTTAGTGAATATCTTAGTTTTCAAGAGCGAAAATAATTCTTTAAACAATGAGTGCCATTATGCAACGAAAGACATCAACAGAAACCATCAACTTTCGAGTGAATTATCTCCGTTTGACGAAGATCGCAAATATTCCTACATGTTAAAAGATGATCTATTCTTTTAAAATTCTCAGTTTTTCAGGATTGAGCATCGATTATGCACAAAAAAACAAACGATCCGATATTTCAATGATGAAATGTGTTATGACGATGAAATGCCCTTGTCTAAAAAGTTGAACATCAGGAATCAAGTCCTTTTTAATGACGCGAAATTATTCCCTTTAAGCATTTCTCTGCTTGACTTATAGCATGCTTATACTCCATTCGTACCTTATATTTCTACAAATACTATTTAAACTTAAGAAAATGTGCTTAAATTTTCTCCCATTTCCTCTTCCTAAGGATGCCTTAACTTTGTTTATGGCCAGACAAACGGGCACCAACACTTGGCACACGTGTTTAACAAGGATTTAAAACAAAATTGGCGCAGAATCGCACATAAATGTGGTTTTGTAGCAAGTTGGCACAGGATACCACTTTTTGCGCTCTCTGGCGCAGAATTCCCATCCCTGTATGTATTAACTGTAGTGTTCACTAAAAAGGGGCTGGGCACTATCGGCAGTAAAAGGGCAACTCGTTTTTGAAATGGCACTTTAAAAAAACCGAATTAACACATGTCCGTAGGAATAGGTACTCAATTCTTAGCATGAGTGTAACGATCTGATATGGGAGGAAAACAACGCATGTCAACTCGTAGGAAAGACCTGTACAAAACTAATGTTAATTTATGAAGATACTACTACTTAAAATCCAAACTTTGACATTTAAAAATTAATGTTTTTGCTAAAAACTAAATAGATAGACTGATGAAAAGGCTACTTAAATTCAAAATAATTTCTTAATAAAAAACATAATCTGATTACTTCGTCCCAAACCAGCTTCTCTTTAAATTTTTTTTTTAAATAATGTTCGTATTTCATATGCGGGCACAGGCAACCAATAGGAATCGTGGTAGTAAAAATAAGTTTGTTTTTCTATTGTCATAATTAACTTAATATCAATTTACACACAAAAAAAATTAATTGATGATTTTTTTAAAAATACAGCTAGGGAAGCAAGGACGCTTGTGCTTGACTGAAAAGGGCAAGAGGGATGAAATATTTTCAAAAGAGGGCAGCATTTTTGAAAAAGGGGCATGAGGGCGATATCAAGATGAAAAAAGGGCGGGCAGGGCGGACCGCCCTTCAAAAAACACCTAGAGTGAACACTGTAACAACTTTCCTAATGGTTGAAAATAATGGAAAATAAAAATAATTCTACACAAAATTGATATTCCAACTACACCTTGAGAAGATTTTAATTTTGAAATATTGCTGTTCACAAGACGTGCAAACTATATTTACACTTTATTAAATTTTCAAAGCAAGCAAATAAAGGTGAGGATACAAAGGCAACTGAAGCCACCAACCACCTCTCCAAACTTCCCTACCATAACCAATATGAGGATATTTGGACATCGAAAGATTTAATATACACCACTACATGGATGACAAGCAAGGATAGTGGATATATAATAATAGAAGGTGTGCTTGTTCTCGCGTTTTTGAAAGTGGGCAAGGAAAGGATATTTTTGATGTCATATTTGTTCCGCCTTACTATGAGTTTTTGATCATTCTCATTGGCTGTGTGTTTCAACTTAGTCTTAGGTTCGATCCCCGGTTGGGTAACAACTGGGGATTTAATTTTTAATTAGCAAAATAATGTAAATATCTGTAAATAATTTTGTTCAGGTAGCTTCAATACTAATCCAACCTTGTTTTGTTATGTCCCGTATTTTACTTGATTGAAATTGTAACTCATTTAATATATCCAATACAAATGCATTGACATGATAGTTCCGACCACCATTTTACTCTAAAAATTCATGGACATGCTCTCGTGGCAGCTAATATTATTTTAATACACCTAATTCATTAAGCAAAGCTTTTGCAATTTTTACATACGAAATGCAATCCCTAAAATATAATTTAAACTCTTAAAATTCAGCAAATTCTAAATAAAATTAGCGAATATCACTTTTAAATAGTTCACAAGAAACCGAATAGATGGCAGCACCTCACGGAACATTGGTTCAAACGAGAACAATCGACCCGCCCACAGACGGCCGAGGAAGGCGTCACTATGACGTCAAAAATATGCTTTACCCACCTTCCGTCAGAAAGCGCGAGAACGAGCACACCTTATATACAGGGTGCGTTCCATAAGTAATGCAACCAATTTTTTCCTGACGCGACTATACGCTGCAGCGCCTTTTAATCTGCTGGGCTAGGTGGAGGGGTTTATTAGCTTCATAAAGCACCCATTCTCAGTCGGCTCCAAGCTGCCGGAAAGACGGGGCGTGCGTTCTCCGAAGCCCGTTTTGAGCTTAATGTAACACGGCGAGATGGATGGAGCAACGTTACTCTATCAAATTTTGTGTTAAACTTGGGAAGTCCGCCACCGGAACGTTTCTATTAATTCAGCAGGCCAATGGGAGTGATAGCTTGTCCAAATCACAAGTTCACAGATGGCACAAGTCGTTCAAGGAAGCATAATCAAGTCCAGGATCAAAACAATGCTCATTTGTCTTCTTTGATGTCAAAGGCACTGTCCAACACGAATTCGTACCTACCGGGACCACTGTGAACGCAGCTTTTTACTTGGAAGTGCTCAAAAGGCTGAAAAGGAGGGTCTTGCACTGTTTAAGTGACATCAAGAACGCATGGAAACTTCATCACGAACCCGCCAAGCCATAGCGCCTTCGTTGTCAACGATTTCCTGGTCAGAGCTCATACCCCACTGGTTCCACACCCTCCCTACAGTCCTGACCTTGCTCCCCCAGACTTTTTTTGTTTCCTAGCTTAAAAGAAACCATGAAAGGGAAACATTGGGCATGATTGAAAATATCCAGGCTCATGTTACATCGGCTCTAAAGGAGCTCCCGCAGAAGGCCTTCCAGGCCTGGAAACACCGCCTCTGTAAATGTATCTATGCAGGAGGGTGCGATTTTGAATATTTTTAACTAATTGTACGAATATGTCCAATAAATGATTTTTTATGAATTTGGTCGCATTACTTATGGAACGCACCATGTATATAGTCTTCACTATCCTTGGATGACAAGAACATATCTTGCAACCCTCTGATTAGAAGCTTGTTGCTCAACGAGAAGATACTCATAAACCAATGATCATGAATTCGACACTCATCCTACCAGGCCACACTAGGCTCAAGAGCTTAATTAAGTAAACAGGAGAAAAAGAACTCACTACTGTTAGAAGAGAAGCTCGCAGGAACGGCTTGCGCGGGTGGGGACGTTCCAAGGCCGTTTAAGGAGTTGGGAGTGAGGTGAGGCGAAAGGGGGTCTAAACTCGTACTTCCGTTAACTAGAAGCAAAAACACAAAATTTAATTAAACAAATTATATTCTTATAAAATACAGAACTATATCAAATTATACAAAAGCTAAGTAAGGACTTGGAAACTGCATATTTATAAATTATCACAAGTAATTTAATTGTATAATTTCCGCAACAAAACAAATTGTAAGAAACTGTCATGCTGGTTAAGTAAGTATTTAAATTTCTATTATAAGAATATCTGTTCTTTGCAAGAGATTAAACAAAATTATATATTATAGGAATGAATACAATAGTCCTTTTATAAACCAAGATCTCTAGCAACACTTATAATAGACTTTCAACTCTCCAGTTTCATTAAGTATTTTATTATTAAAATTTAACCATTCTTGGTATATTTTGTAGTATAACTTAAATAAAATATGTATAAACATGTTTGTTCTTTTTTGGTTGGTAAAACACATCATTCGATTTAAAAAAAAAATATTAGTTTCAATTGAATCACAAAATATGTAATTTATCTTAACAAATAAATTATAATAACAGTCTTAAAGTATTTTATAATTGGCAACATTTTGTAACTTTATAACAGTGTTGCTATTGCTTTGAAGATGGGATTTATTTTTAAAAAATGGATTTAAAACAATGAAATTTATTTAAAAAAAATGAAATTTTAATCTCGGACGTGTGTATATTCAAGATGTACAGTACATAAATTACAGCCTTTTATTTTATTGTTATAGTTAACTGTAAATCTCATATTTTTATGTATGTAATATACCTGTTTCTTTTAACTCTTGATCTATTCCTAAATCACTTTTGTTTTTCACATAATGATCGACTAATATTTCAACTGTGCATCAATACCACGCAAATCACATTCCATTCTTCTGAGCTGTCTTCAACAATACAGTTCCTATCCTTATATAGTCACTCGTATCAGTGAGAATCTAAACTTTCTCATCAATGGCAACACCTCTTGCACAATCCTTCGTAACTAAATGAATTCCTAAACCAAGCATCAAAGATATAAGACATGTGTCTGTGTCCCGACTTTTTAGGCGCTTTGTCCAATAGAAGCTGAATAAACAAACTTGAAAACTCTAATACAGATCCTGAACTTTTACACCGAAGTCCTTATTATAATCAGGGTGGCAACAAAATCCTGGGAAAAAAAATCCCCGACTTTTCTCTAATGGTGTCACAAAAATATCCCCGATTTTACAGTTATGTTAAGAAATGTTGCAATACATGCAAATATTTATATATGTAATGTTTATTATTTATAGTTGCAGTCGTTATGATTGTGATATATGTCCAATTATGCAGGGATAAAACTGACGGCCGATGATTAGTTCAAACATTTATTTCTCAGGACTTCTCGGAGCAAGACCTCCTAGCTTCGAAGTTACATCGTGAATCTGTATATAATACGGAATACTTTGAGAAGGAGTATGCACCCTGGACACCTCTGATTGGCTCCTCTACTTTTACTTCGCATGTTTGGGTTTGGCTTTTAAAGTGGCTTGGGAGGGAAAGTGGTCACATGTGTAATGGTGACTCATCCGAAATCTAAGTGGGATATTGCCTCTTGAGATTAAATAAGTTGGGTGCTTTGGTACTGGGAAAAGGGGGTGATATCCAAGTTTAAAGAAAGTTAATTAAAGTAATTGTATAATTTTATAGTGGGGAGACGAGTTATAAAATAACTTACATATATATATATAAACAAAGTATCCATGCTATGATAAAACAATATATTAAATTATAAATGACAAATTATGAGCAATTCAGTTTTCAGTTTTTTCAAAAATATATATGGATACAACACAAAATTATACAAGTGTGACAGGCATAAGAGTAATTAAACATGTCCTATGGAAGCAGAGAATGTAAAAAACAGGTTAAAAGCAGTGATATATTTATAGAATAATCTCTTCTGTACAGCTCAAAGAGTATTCGTTTCTTTATCTAAAATTGGTCATTTTAAGCAAGTTTTTTCAAATTATTTCTTTTGTAGGTAATTTTTATGTTTCCAATTTCTCATTCTAATTTTCAATAAATCGCATATTCATTAGCCGCACAAGAGTATTTACAATTCAAAGTTGAATGTGCTTTGCTTTCGTCTCTCCATGCAACAGTGGTCCAGTCCACGTTGCTATAAACAATGCAACTGCCTATGCACCCAACCATGTTTTTTTTCTTTCTCTTTCAGAACTAAAAGGAAATCTAAACTACGCAGAATAGGCGATAATAATTGTTGTTTTAATGGTCTAAATTTGAAATTATTCCTGATTTTTGGTGCAATTTTGAAATTTTCACTGACATTTCCAGGTTTGGTTAAATAACGTCGCACTAGAGCTGTACAGTGGGCTATTGGCGACGATTCAGGGCCTAACTCAAAGGAAATACCCGAGAACGATGCATCATACTTTTTAACCATGGCCAGATGACAAGGACAACACCTGAGCTGGCACCCAACGCTTTCAATAGACGTCGAGACTTTGGGCCCCGATCAGATTGATCGTGCACCAGCCCCGTATACACGCCGTTAATTTGTTGTGGATGTTCTGGACGGCATTTTGGAAGCGAAGTTGGCAACCCTCCTATCACAATATCATTACATTTTTACTATTCTTAGTCTAGTCCATCGCGCAGGTTTGAACCGAGAACTCTCAGATACCCAGCTGACGCCTTAAGCCACTCGGCCACGCTGACATTTCCAGAATTAAAATATTCCCCGATTTCCCAGTTTTCCAGGTTATGTTGCCACTCTGATAATTTCTTATATTCAAAACGAAATGTTATATATTTACATATTAATAATATTACATATTATATTACATATTAATAATATTACATATTATTTATATAATTTACATATTATTAATATTATTTATATAATTTACATATTATTAATATTATTTATATAATTTACATATTATTAATATTATTTATATAATTTACATATTATTAATATTATTTATATAATTTACATATTATTAATATTATTTATATAATTTACATATTATTAATATTATTTATATAATTTACATATTATTAATATTATTTATATAATTTACATATTATTAATATTATTTATATAATTTACATATTATTAATATAATTTACATATTATTAATATTATTTATATAATTTACATATTATTAATATTATTTATATAATTTACATATTATTAATATAATTTACATATTATTAATATAATTTACATATTATTAATATAATTTACATATTATTAATATAATTTACATATTATTAATATAATTTACATATTATTAATATAATTTACATATTATTAATATTATATTACACATTTTCATGCATCTTAATTAAGTACCTATAAAAATAATAACTAGGTTTTAAGGATTGCACAAATCCTGCCTTGCAATAAAAAACAAAATATTCAAAAAAAATTCCATACATAAAAGCAGAGCATCCATACTTGATGAAATGGTTTGTGCATCAGGATTGGGCGAGAAGAACCCGGGTGATGGCGTGGAGAGTGGTGGCGCCACGGAGGGGGTGGTGGGCGGGGTGGAGAGAGATGCGGAGGAAGGGGGTGGCACCACCGATTGCAGCTGCTGGGTGCACACAGTCAGCGGCTGCGTGACAGGCTGCGGGGACAGGCTTGGAATGGCAGGAGCCGCAACTGAAAAAGAAGTAGGCGACCTAGAACCTACAAAACGAATACATTAAAATGTAAAATATCATTGTTTTTTAATTATTATATATAAAACCTTAGTAGAAAAGGGGATTATGTCTAAAATCTCAATTTTGGAATATGTGCACTAATTACTTGCAAACAATTGGTTATCAGATAAAATAGAACGATTTCCTGTAGTTATACAAGGAGTGTGTATGCAAAAACAAACATGTCATAAATTCACGAATCAAGGAAAGCCTCAAAAATTATTGGTAGGTGAATGTATTTCTATGGACCTCAGGACTTTCAAGTTTTAAAATAAAGGTATATTTTTGGAAATATATATATTTTTTGTAAAAACAGTTAAGATGATCTTACTTTAAAATAAAATTCAATGCTTATCTAATTTTTTTTATATTTTATTTTATATGTTTGGTTTTGCATGCATGCTTCTCATATAATGAGTAAATGGTAGACACGTGTTTACCCACGCAGATCGTTCAAACTCGAAGATACTTCAAGATAGGTAATGGATGGTTCCTGTCTGCAGCAAATCTTCCTTACTATCTATTCTCTATGACCCACTCGTGTCTGAAACGCATCCAGTATGGGTTTAATGAAAAAGTTATCACTTCACTTCTTACCCACCTGGTCAGCCCGAGAAAAATTCAAGGATGAATTTGCAGACTGCAGAATGCTTTGGCAGTATTTTCAGCGAAATACTTAAAGTGAGAACAACAGAGAATTCATCGGCACAAAAAAAAATCTGTGGTGTTTTATTCATCCGGATAATTAAGGGATGGTTAAAAATCCGCCGGATATAGGAGAGTTAACGGATATCCTTTTACTCCTTACTAGTAATACACAGAAATACATAATTAATTTCAATTCAAAACAAAATCAAGAACTAATTAGCTTGTTGTTCTTGAAGTTACAGAATCAAACTGAATGGGCGAGATTAAAAAGGAAATATCTCCAATTGGATTCCTGTGGAATCTTTTCCTTTTTAATTTCGCCCATTAAATTAATAATGTGAAGTATTTACTTCTGAAAGCACTATACATTGGCCGGTTAAAAAGAAATTACCTAAAATTCGGGCGTGTTTACTGTCACATTCATGACCTATGCTTTTCCCCAGTGCAATGAGGAGAGGTACCCTGTCTCTTGTAAACTTGGAGGCGTCCCCCAGATCGGAGAAGCAGCATGCAGAAATTTGCATAGTCTTAGGCGGGGCTATTCTAGAGGGGGGGACTTTTGACCAATGAATTGAATGACTTCGGGTTGAACAAATTGGAGGACTGAGTGTAAACTAAAGCATTCGGACCTCTCTAGCATATAGCGATCTAGGGGGTGTATTTATGAAGTTGTTGACTGGGGCTTGGAGAGAGGGGTTTTTAGAGAAGACCTGAGAGAGATAGTGAACGGATGCAAGGAGATGGAATGCAGATTAGATTGTGAGAACGCCAGGCCCGTGAGAGAATGACGGAAGTTAGTTTGGAATTTACGAACAAGGGTATGACTTTCTCCCTTTTTATCACCCAACTTAACTTGTTTTAACGGTTTTGTCTCGTGCTTAATTATTTGTATTACGGTAATTGTTGATTAAAGGCTAGATTAGTTCTATTCTTTGTTATGTCATTATTGCGGCATGAATGTGTATTTAATTTAACCTGGGGAAAGTGACATTTACCTTGAGTGGGGGCCATGATCGGCCTTCCAAAGGGGTCCGTCTGAGGTCGCGCCGGATGGTGCTGGACTGTCTGGGGGGCATGCTGGACATTCTGCATGCCGCTGGGACCACAGTCCAGCTGCTCCCCATACTCATTCTTCACCATCTGGTTCTCCCCTAGGAGATAACAAACATCAAAATACATCCTACTCATGTAAAAATTGGGGTTCATTTGTACTTTTCATCATAAATGTATTTAGTGGTAGTTTGAAAATAAAATGAAAATCTGGTAAAAGTAATAAAAAAATTAATTCATACATGGGTGGAAAATGTGAAAGAAAAAAAAGGGTTCCTAAAGTTAAATAACAACAGGGTTGTCACCCAACATTAGGATTAAAAATTGTTATTGGGAAGATACATACAGTGCTTATTCAAAAGGAAAGAGTTAGATTCTACCTTTACATTGATAATAATTAGGGATGAACCGGATAGTGGTTTTGCCTGATACCGGATATCTGGCGCACACTACAAACCGGATATCCGAACTGGATTTTGACGGATATCCGGCAGTTTCTTTTTTATGAAAATATCTTCTCATACACACTAGAAAATACGGAAATCGGTCAAAAATTACGAAATATTTTTTTTATTCTAGAATATTCCCCAAATCCTTACCTTTAAGGTGATACCAAGATTGAATAAACATTCAAAAAGCTTTTTTATTTACAAAGGGTTAGTCTGGGTGCTGCTAGCAATGGGCGTCTGTTTTGTACACTTTAAACTCAATTTCTAAATAATTGTATTTGTACCATATACCCTTTCATTCCAAACATGAAAACTCAAGTTTGCTTAAACTTTTCAGAATTTTTTTTTCTACTTTATATTAGTTGCGAGATGTTATGACCCTCCACCATAACGATTCGTTAAAAAAAAATTAATAGAATTTTAAAGTTAAAAACGAGAAAAATTCAAGGGAGAATCAGCACTGTTAATACATTGGTAAAATTTTCCGGAAAACACTTAAAGCAAAGATAATTGACCGCCACAAAAAAAATCTTCGATGTTTTATTCATCCGGATATCCAGCTTGGTAAATCGGATATCCGGCATTTTACTTACGGATATCGGATATTTAACGGATAGTTGCCGGATATCTGTTTCATCCCTAATAATAATATCTCATTTGAGCCAAAAAAAAAATAGGCATACAATGATTGTGTTTTTGCCTATTAACTCGGTTTTATTACACTGAAATATTACACGTTTGGACACGTTATTAGGACCGCATTGACTCAAATTTGACTCAACTTTAACTCTGAGGCTTCCAAATTAATATCAATTATGCACACATGTTAGAAAACAATCCTAATAGACAGGAATATACAATTCAAATACCTCCATTTTACATAGAGATCTTAAGAAGTAAATTCCTACTTTGCTTCATTTATTTTATTAATAATTTGTTGTTAAGTGAATATAGAACTAGTTTAAAAAGTGTTATATCAATAGAAAATTGGTTGACCATCCTATTAAAAGAGAAATATTTAAGACACATAAATTACTTACACTTACAAAAAAACATTTATAATGTAAAAGAAATCTTACCAGGCGTTTGAAGAGTTAAACCAGATAAATCTGAAATTTAAATAAAAACGACCATTAAAATTCAGCAAAATAATTATATTTAACATGTATAACATCCCAAAATTAGAAAATAAAATTAAATAAATTTTCATTATGTAATGTTCGGCATAATATATATAGATTAAAGTATGTCTAACAAGTATTGAAAATAAATGTCAGCAAGCATTGCTCATGAGGTTTTATAAGCTCTCGGCAAAAACTATTCAGATAACAGCATTTTTAACACAGAAAAATCTTACATTAAGTAAAAAAAAAATCTTTAAATAAGAAATAAACATTAAATATTGTATTTTGGATTTCAAGTGTGTAAAATAATGTTCACATAGTTTTAAAAAAGGGCAGGGGGGATTTGTCAAAACGGGCACTTTTTGTTATGTAAAAAGGCAAAGGGTACGATTGGGATACCAAGGCAATCCTACATACCTACGTTTTTGCAGAAAAATATTTTTTTTTAATTACAGGGCACAAAGAAGATATTGAAAAAAAGGCAGGGCACATTTTTCACTTCTAAAAAGGTCAGGGCGCATCGGCACTTACAAAAAAAGGGCAGGGCAGGGCGCGGCGCCCTTTGAAAAACGCATAACAGGAACACTAGTGTAAAAGATACGTGTGTGTGGTAAAATAAATGGGAATATATGTTAGAAATACAATTTTTGTCAAATAATGGTAATTCAATTACTAGAATGATGAAAAGGAAATGTAGTTAAAACAAAAACTGAAAGCAACAATTGGGAGAAAAAATTCTTGATAAAATAGACGAGTAATTAAAAAAAAAAATATCATTTTAAAACACTAGTTAAATGTAATGTGCCTAAGTACAATTTATGATTACCGTCATAAAATACACTGTTAAAATATATATATAAAAAATTAATTAAATGAATCATAACTATACAAATGTAATAAAGTTGTTGCTTTATGGATTTTATTTGCTTAAAGAATTTAAAATAATAGATGAATCTTTAAAGTAATATTTTATTGAAAGATAAGGTTTTTTTTTACGAAGACAACACAAAACTTAAGTGTGAACGTTGCAGCACAAATAATTTTTTAAACCTATAAGGATATACTAGCACGCCTGTGGCAAGAATTCTCGCATAAACAATCCCCCAAGTTCTTATTAGAAAAAAGGCTTAACAATCCTTCTCATAGGTGGCAGCACTAGCAATGGGTCGTTTAAAAACTGCTGCTTAGAAACTAATTATTTTGAAACACATTAAAAAAAAAACTATTAATGAACCCGCAAAAGGGACCTTTACTACTGAAATAATATAATTTTTTTGGGTCAATTCAGCTAATTTTCAAATTTGACAGCATGAATAGGAAGCTAGGGTCATTTTATATAGCTAAATTAAAAATATATATTCACAGAGAAAATGGCAGGGGTCCAGTGCATAGTGTAGGTTAAAATTTTATTGAACCCGTCAGACAAGTTCTGGAGTTAATATTGAAAATTACCTATTGCAGGGGAGACGACCCTTTCGTAATGGTAAGGGTTCACACAGACACTGTCACATTTCAAATCAAAAGCATATTGGCAGTACTTGACATGCTTGAGTTCGTTTTTATGCAGATCTGGCCATCTCCATATACGAGCGTAGATTACATGAGGAAACCCCTTTCGTCCTGCAACCTGCAAAAGAATCAATAACGCAACTATTAAGTCAGGTTTATTTATTAAGCGAAGGTTAAACTTCGGATAATGTAGTGAATTGAATTTCTCAGAAGATAAAATAAATTAATGAAATGTTTTAAAATAGTATCAGATTGTTTTTTATTAACTGCTCAAATGCCCTGCTGTTACCCAGGTAAAAATGTTGGCCAATTTCTTCGCCATGGAACCATTTAGCAGTTTTAATCAGGACTTGATTTACCCTTAGGCAAGGGCCTAAGAGTCCTTAGCATTAGGGGCACAAACTATTTAATTACATATGAATAGTGCAAAAAAGTTACCTATATTTAGAAAAATTCATTATTATTATTGCAATTTTTCATAACTTTTCAATTTTTTTTTCAAAAACCTTATAATGTCATCGTTTTTAGAAGATTTTACTTCTCAGCAACTTTGACTTATAACAAGAAAATGCCAAAGCTGCTTGAAAAATATCGTAAAGTAAGTCCGAGATGACCAAGATATTTTCCCTTTACCTCAACAAAAACAGTCGTTGTTTGTAAAAAACTGTCGAACTTCCAGGTGTTCCCTTTGGAATAAATAGCTGTTGTTGACCTTTAAAATACAGTTGTTAGGTTTGGTTTTGACCACATGGGATTCTGGTTGAAATACAGACCTGTACAGATAAATAACTTCATTGCAGTTCTAGTGTGACGTTAATACCAATCAGTATCAGATAAGAGAAAACACATGAAAACTAAATTGGAATCCTATCTATTGATGAGGTAATTGATTGAATCTTATTATTTCTTTAAAGTAAATAAACAGGAAATATTACTTAAATAGTAAAAAAAAAATTACATTTTAATGCACATGTACAAATTCACATCTCTCATTCCAAAAAGAGCATGTGCAAAGAAAGGCATGAGCTACAATACATAATTTGATACACTCTTTCACTTTGCCGACTTTCACCAAAGAAGCTACAATAATATGCAAGTAACTGCTAAAGCGGTGCATACCTGTAATCTTCCATCAAGGGTCCTCTGTATTGTGACACATTTGCTGGGATGCGCTCCATTTGTGGTGATAGCTGTGATCAGGCTGTCCAGCTCATCCCGTTTCTCTTTTAGCTTCTTCACCAGGCTCTCTATGGCTCGCTTGGAGAAGCTCTCGGACTCGCCTCCTTGCCGGTGGCACATCAAACTGTGGACGATGCTCAGGCAGGCATCCGCGGACGTGGGAGCATTGGTCGTCATGTCTACTGCATTACATCGGGGAAGTTGGGGGGGGCAAACTAGTTATTGCTGCAGTGTGTTAGCCTACAATTAACAAAGGAAAATACATTGGTAAATTCCTAGTGAAAGGTGCCTCCTTGGCGCGATTCTGAAAATTGGCGGCAAGGCCTCTGCAAAACAACGTGAAACGGTGTGAAAAAAAAGTATGGTTGCCGTACATCATGATATTGCTAGGAACGTCATGGAATAGGGTTGCCAAGATATAAAATTTATCACCTACCAATTGTCGCCAAATCACATTTGGGGGGGGGGGGGGGGGGGGCACCGTACACTAGGAATTAAACAATATATTTTAAGTATTATAGTAACCTTGTGTGTGCTGCGCCAATACTCTACCAGTCACGCATAAATGATCACTCTTTACTTTTTTTATTTTATTTATTTACTAAATCTACATGAAACTCAAAACAATTTTTTGCAGCAATTACAAGGAATTTAGCCTTGTTTCAAGGATTTTGAGCACAAGCAAGTTGCTGATTACTATAAATAAACAATATGGAACAGATGTAGCGGCAGACACATTTAGCGCGTTTTTGTTTTTGGCGACAAAAAATTGCCGTTAAACAACGCTATGACGTCATAGGGTTGCCAGATTGAAAGTCGTCACAAGAATCGGAAGACACCAACAATGTCAGGTGGGGTTGCCATACTATAAATTTATCGCCCCTATAAAACATGCCAAATGTCCTATACTACATCTGTACCAACAATATTGCTTCTTTATGTTTAAATTTTGGATTAATTACTTTTAATTAGTGTTTTAACACAATTCTTTAAAAAAATATCATCTATCTAGTGAATATTTTAGTTGTTTTAAGGAAAATTTTAAAGCTATCCAAAAACAAATCGGTTTAGAAATCACTGTAGACGTGGTCGTTCTAGTTGTCCATGGTAACTGTAGATCTTTTACGTCACCTTTGTTTATAAAAATTGATTTAGCAAAGAGGCCCCCTTTTTCTTTGCTAGTACGTTTTAAAGGAATAAATTTATACATACACATTTTGAAAGAAAAAAACAACTTGTTATTAAAAAAAATTATGGTATTTCATACAATTACACAATATAATATGTTGTCAATTTCATAAAAAAAATTATAGAAAATAAAATTACGAAACACACAAAATAAGAAACTTGTAACTATAGGAAAAGTCGCAGATCTAAAACTTTTAACACAAATATTCTAAATTATTTATTTGGAAGATAAAAAAAGAAAGATGCAGAAAAATGATTTATTTTTAACACAACATTGACATTGGTCGTAATTATGTTAAACAGCATTAAGAAAATTCGGTTCCGAAAACATACATCAACTTGAATTACTAAATATATTGATATTTATTATTACAACAATCAGCAACACGGATCATTTTTAGCATTAAGTAAAACAAAAAAAAACATTGTCATTACTATCATAAATATGAAGTGTTAAAGACCTTTCAACTTGTAAAATTACATCATTGATCTTTCTCAATACAATAACAGGTAAATTATTGGGTTTTTATCAGAATCATAAATATTAGTTACATTTCTGCACTGTCACATCTGTTATTCAAGACGAACGATAAAATGCGTTGGATGACTTGAGGAAAATGTTTAGGAAAATATGTTCCAACAGTACTTTTAAACTCTTTTGTAACAGCTATAGGAACATATTTGTGACTAAATCATACGAAAATAAAGAAGCAAAACTAACAAAATATAATTATTTTAGGACATTTTTAGGTGGTAAACAAACTTTTAGCGCGATATTATCTAAGTACTCAATGTATACATAAAGGGGCTTTGAATCTTACTTACTTTAAATACTAACGGTCTTGATTACCTGAATACGATGGTAGGATAATGAATAATAAATCGTAAAATTTTCAGATAATTTAATGCATAAAAAGAAAATCTCAAAATTATATAAATGGATTAAACATTGAAATCGTGCAAGGCATGATTTATTTGCTTCGGAAGTAGTAATTTTACGTTTGAAGATGGCAACATAATTAATACCTTTGTTTTATTAAAATTTAATCTTTGCGTCCTACGCAGAATATAAATGAAAAATTACTTAAATAAATTACTATTTAAAAGTATTTCAAGGATAGTTTATTGATCATTAATATTTTTGGGGTCATAGGTAATAAAAAATTAATGTGTTTATGTTATGTCCATTGAAACAACTCAACTCTTCTCAATGACAAATATAAATAAACATGCATGTTCTTCTTTTATGTTTTGTCAGTTTGTTATTGTTGTCATAGAAGCGGAAAAAAAACATTTCGTTTGTAGAAGATAACAGAAGACGTGTGAATCATGCGATTTTCAAATTAATTTAAAACGATTTTTTACACCGAATTTACTATTTAAAATGAACGATGGTAATGTGGAAACATCTGATTTGCGATTACTTCTTCTTTCCAGTGCATGTCAAAATATTAATTTTTTAATCAAAAGTATTAGGAAAAACGTAAAGAAAGTCATGTACACTTACGAAAATAGTTCTTTGGATGACATATTATGTAAGTGTGTATTAATATCTCTTTCCATTGGAAATGTTCGTGTACATTTTTAATAAATGCTCGCACTAAAAGAACACAAAAGTTTAATATTCTCTATTTTTCACTTCACAATGTTGTATCGTGGATAAAATAAACTTCGTAGGCATTCATGTTTCGTTCATGTAAAAAAAAACAAGTATTAAATTTTATTCGCATGCTTCTTAAATTAAAGTTTGAATAAAAGAACATTATACTTAACATATGTATTTCAACTTAAGCAATTGGAACCGATCCGCCAAATATTTAAGTTTTCAATTTTATTGACAGAAAGTCAAAGTCAATTTCTTTACTTGAAAATTATGCATGTGATGTAATAAATTTCCAGCCTTATAAAATCCTAGACTGGCAATTCTGGAAAATTAGTGCCAGTCCAAAGTGTCATGTTTTTTGTTTGTTGACAAGTCAAAATGGTACAGATGTAGTATAGGACATTTGTCGTGTGAGGTTTTTTTTTTGGCGTGTTTTATAGGGGCGATAAATTTATAGTATGGCACACCTGATATTGTTGGTATTTTCCGATTCTTGTGGCGACTTTCAATCTGGCAACCCTATGCTATGTTTAACGGCAATTTTTCGTCGTAAAAAAAAACACGCACCAAATGTCCTATACTACATCTGTTTCGTCAAAATGGGACACATAATGGCTGGTTAGTTGATTAAATAACATTTCACTACAGCTATGTAATGAGCTATTAACGACGATTCGGATTCAACAATTATAAAATTATCTATAAAAATCAAAAGTTTTAATCGCATGCACATACTGTGCGCTCATGTCACAAACTTGTAATTTTTACTTAACCTTTACAGGACGGTTGGCCGATATTTCGGCCAGAATCCCATGTTAAAATCAAACACCCGCCTTCTAAAGGTTAATCATTCTTCCGGACAAAAGTTAGGCTACAACCTCTGACTGCTCAGGATCAAATCCATTATGCTCTTCGAGTAGTTGATTTTGGTGCTTAAAGGCAATCCTCTGAGCCAGTGGTCGGCAAACTGTTGCTCTTTGGCCTCTTGAGTGTGGCTCTTCCAAAAAATACTGTGTGCGCATACAGTGCGATTGAAACTTCGTAGATAATGCACCCTAAAACTTCGTGGTCCAAAATTAAAAACAATAACATAGAAACTTGACTTACCTAAACTTTCCGAGGAGAGGCAAGGCCATTGTTCACATTAGTGTTTGTCAGTCATTGTTATAATTTAATTTTATTGATACCTTACAATTTAATTTTATCAATAAATAATATCGTTATTAAGTATCATATCAAGTTTTATTCAACGTACCTATAGTTTAACTAAGACTTAAAAAGCAAAGTTTATTAGGGAGCGTTGTGTAGTGAAAGACGATGTAGTTTCGAGGATTGAGAAAGGTATGTTGAGATGGTTTGGAGATAGTTCATATAGAGAGGATGAACAAAAGGAGATAGACGAAACAAGTATACAAGATGAATGTGGATGGGAGAGTTGGGAGGGGTAGACCTCAGCGAACGCACCTCTTCATATTGAAGGCGTTTTTAGCAAAGGCCAGCTTAGGAGTACCCTAATTAAGTTAATAACAATGTACCTACATATATAGTTTAAGTTTAAAAAATTTGGCTCTCAAAAGAAATGTCAATTGTTGTACTGTTGATATTTGGCTCTATTGCCTAATGAGTTTGCCGACCACTGCTCTGAGCCATCGGTTATGTAAAAATTCATTGGAAACATCCGTGGATCAAGGCTCCATGTCATTTCCACATTTCAGGTAGCGACAAGTATTCGCCAGCAATTCGTACACCAATCAATGACGACACGTTTGCCTTGCATCTCTAACTTTCGAAAATGTTTACTATTAAAATACACATCCACAACGATCGCCAATAGCCCACCGTGCAACTCTAATGTGACGTTAATTAATTAACATCCACAACGATGTCAATATGACACGTCACAACCCAACTCTTGCCCTCGTGTCAACATCATTTTAAACCAACCACGTGCAAGGTATTCCTCCACGCGGAATGTAATCAAGTTTATGTACATTATTATAAAATGCAAACCATAATATCTGCTATAATCTAGCTCTGTGACTTTAATTCAACCAACTTTCCATGTAATTTGAATTTTGTAATTGTTTGACATCATTTTATCTTTTGCAGCTTTTATAATAGCAGAATTAGGTGGAAAAAAGGTACAGAGTATAGCCTTCATTGTACATGGCAATGGTGAAGACATATATTTAGCCGGAGTTGGTAATATGGTAAGTACATGCTTAGAAATAGAATGGTCACTTCCTTTGGTAAGCTTTCATTGCTTCTTGTATGTTTTAATTGTCTCTGTATTTCTTATTAATATTTCATTCGTTTTTTGATAAACTGTCAGCCAACATTTTAAACACTTTTGTGGTTTTTAAAAAAAAATAACTCAAATGCACTTGAGAAATGTTAGGCTAGATCAACCTTACAATTTTTTCATATTTCCAGGCACTATCTCAACATTCATTACGTCAAGAAAATTCCATTAAAGAGTTTTTCCTTTGCCTGACTTCTACCTTCATGACTGCAAACAGAAATACTTCCAGAGTAGATTTCCTGAACTCCTCTCTGAAGGACAAAATTGGTGCAATGAAGTTGAGCGAAGAGCTCCAGAAAGTTGTCAATGTAAGTAGAATGTATTACTTTTGTTTAAATTTTTTTAAGTTTTCATTGCCATGCACCTCAAAAAATAAAATTATTGTCTGGAAAAATGCACAGTTGCCTAAATATCCTGGATAAGTCATGGGGATTTTTATGAAAATATTCTTTTTTTCATCATAAAACAATAAATTTTTAAAAATGCCAGATTTTTTCTATGCTTTGCTAAGTACAGTTTTCGATTTTAATTAGGCATTTGATTTTTTTTTTGTTGTAAATTATTGGAAATCTGGGAATTTTATTTTATTGATGGTTTATTTCTTCTAAAAAATTTACTTATGGAATCACCATGTGAAAATAAAACAGAATAAATCCCCATAGCCCCTAAAAATATCACGCGAGAAAGGTAATGTAATGAGAATTGCATGTAATTATCAGTCCGGATTATTCGAAAACCTTAAAAAATTCTAGAAATTTTTATATTAATATTAAATGGCAACTACGAAAAAAGTTACCGTTTTGTAATAACTGCTTCTTTAATATAATATTATGATCGGAATCTGTGTTTTTAAATATATTGTAGTGCATTAAATATATGTAAATTATAACTACTAATTACAAGCAGAAGTGTAAACATAACTAATAAAAAAATTGTGATTAAATTTGAATTAAAAAAATTTCTACCTATTCTGCAAACTTAATTAGGTAGAATTAAAATCATAAACATTTGTTTAGGCGTTTAAAATAATTTTTTTTTTTTAATGTCCCATTTTGCGTTTTTAAATATTGCCTGACATGATTTAAAATGATCTTATCATAATTATTATGAATAATAATAAAAGACCTTTTGTAAAACATCCCTTACATTTCTTTGTAATTTGTCTTTTTTTAACTCTCTATGTGTTTTATGTTTGTTTTAATTTCTTTTTTTTTTAGTGTTCTGTTGGTATTTGTGAAGATTTGCATCAGTGTGATATAAAAGTGACTGTTGATCGCAATGGTGATGCTAAACTTGTGTAAGTTTTATTTCTATGCAATTCATTTAAAAATTATTTTCTTATTTTGTATGACCTATAAAGATGCTCAGGAAAATATCACCCTCTCCCCTTGAAAAGTTAAGTGAAGCTATTGTTACTAAAATAGTAGAAATTATCAGTGGCGGTTCGCCCACTACAGCAAGTACAGCCGGGCTGCACCTAAATTCATTAGTGTATTTTAAAACTAAAATCAGATATTTTATTAATTTTCTTAAATGAAGATTAGAATTGAAAATGAAATTTCTATGGTAGTAAACAAAATCTCCGATAAATAGCAAGCATGTTACCGTAATGCACAATTCAGGAGGGGAAAAAACTCCATTTAATCAAAATTGCAGCTAAAAAGCGAAATTCGAAATCGGCTGCATAGTTGCCATGGCAACCTCTACGTAGTACGGAGATTCCCCCCATGCTAATGCACTGCATTTGTGAGAAGGTACAGCCAAAATGAATTTTCTTGTTTTAGCTGCACTTCAGGTTCGATATGCTGATTGGCTCGTGGGATGAAACGAGAACTTACGAGAATATCTCCAAACGGAAATGGTTTTCGTGATACATTTACTGTGTGCTGTTGTTTCAGGACATGGTCCTGCTGTTGTTTCGTTATGTAAGTTAATATTAAAATTAACCGATTCGCATGTTTAAAAGAAAGCAGGATTGCTTTAATTTTTTGTTATGTAAGTTAATATTAAAATTAACTGTTTCGCATGTTTAAAAGAAAGCAGGATTGCTGTAATTTTCAAACAATAAGTAAGTGTTTTCTATTTCTTTCGAATGTTATCATTTCGTAAAAATTGAAAGGAAACTTTGCTTTGAGTAGTGAATAATAAATAATTTCCGTTCATGTATGGTTTTTGGAAAATAGGGGGGGGGGGGATTCACATGATTTCGGCTGCACTAACATATTAGACCACGGGCCGCCACTGGAAATTATGAATAAAAGTTAAACAGGTTGTGATATAATAACTAAAATAAATTTGTTTTAGAAGATATCTAATTTATCAGAAAAGTAATTGCTAATCTTAAACAATCATGAATAAATTATTTCCATATTATTTTTAATACTGCATATATTTTTGTAATAACTTGTAAACTGTTGCTAATTTTAATGTACATATTTACATTACTTTTCAGACCTGTGACTGACTTGTATTTTATTCCTGAGAAATTGGAAGAATTTTTAAATTCTTCCTTGCAAAGTCACATGCAGAACCTTTCTGGTTATGAGAAAATAAGAACAGTTGGAAAAGGTATAAATTATTTATATACAGTTATTTATATACAGTTGAAAAAGGTATATGTTATATATGTATTTATTCATATTTGCCTCCTACTCACAATACTATTTTTAAAATGAAAATTTCTTCTAATTTCATTTTTAAAATACATAATTATTACGATTTTTTTTGTGTGCAATTTCAGCCTACAATACATTATTTAGTTACTTAAATTATCTACAGTATTTTATGACAGTTCTTAGTGCATATGCAAGGCTTTGCTTTAAATATAATAATTTTAAATCTCAAATATTGACATGAAAACATTATTCTTAAATTTCTGTTATTTTTATCATTAAATATTTTAATTTTGTTTTTTCCCTGTCACATTTTCAAGGTGCTTTTGGCACAGCCGTGTTGTATCGCAAGAAGTATGACGATTCGCTTGTGATAGTTAAAGAAATCAACATGCATGATCTAACGGCAAGTGAACGACAGTTAGCCATCAATGAAGTAAGTTTATATTTAACGATCTAGAATCTTAAGTAACAGTTACAATAATCATTTGCTGTACAGATTTTTGTTTTTGAAAAACCTGTTATTTAATGCATTATATTTACTTTTCGTTTTCCCCTTTAAAAAAAGCACACACAAAATAACTGCATTTTAATCATGCAATTATTATTGATCATTTTGAATCAGCGTTTGTTATTTAAAATGTGTTGATATTTTATAATAAATTTTAGTTATTCGTATAAATATATTAAATTAAAATTTAACATATTTTTGTAATATTGTTATGGAATTTTCACAAATGATTGAATTAGCTTTATATATACTTTCAACAAACTACAGTAATGTAAATAAATATTTTAAAAGCAATAATCAATATCATTGAAATATGTCAATTATTAATCAAATATGATGAATTTTATATATATATATATATATATATCAGTGTTCACTCTAGGCGTTTTTTAAAGGGCGGTTCGCCCTGCCCGCCCTTTTTTCATTTCAATAGCGCCCTCATGCCCCTTTTTTAAAAAATGCTGCCCTCATTTGAAAAAATGCCACACCTCTTGCCCTTTTCAGTCAAGCACAAGCATTCTTGTTTCCCTATCTGTCTTTAAAAAATGCATTAATTAAAAAAAAAGTGTGGGGAAATTGGAATTAAGTGAAATATGACAGTAGAAAAACAAACTGCTTTTAACTACGCGTGTTGTACAATCGCTTTGATTCCGGGGTTATTTCGGGCACGAATCCTATTGGGGTGCCTGTACCCGCATATGAAATTGCAATTTTTTTTAAACTGAAGATGGTTTGGTTACAATATTAGGCCTTTTATTACCAAATTTTAGATTTAAGTATCCTTTTCATCAGTTTTGTAACGGGTCTGATTAGGGCTACTTACAGATTTGTTTTTTAGCGAAAACATTAATTTTTAAGTGTCAAATTTTGAATTTTAAGTAGTATCTTCATAAACAGACATCAATTTTGTGCGGGTCTTTCCTACATAATAAACCCTGAATCGTCACCAATAGCCCAATATGCAGCTCTAGGGAACAAGCAATATCAATCAACAAATCGGAACTTTTTTTGTTTGGTCACGGGAACGATATATCAACGGGTGGCCACACCCATCTCAATTTTTTTTTTTAAAGTGCCCTTATAAAAACAAGAAGTACCTTTTTAAAAACGGGGTGCCCTTTTACAGCCAACAGCGCCCTGCCCTTTTTTGTTTCTAGAGTGAACACTGTATATATATATATATATATTACCAAAGACACAAAATCTTTATATATATTTCTCTTACGCGGTGATTGAAAAACACTGTTTTTCTATACGCTGAGTGGCAACAGTTTTTTTGTTTACGAAATTCTGTTCTCCCGCATTTTTATTTTGCAATTATGTAAACCATTTTGACGATTAGCCACTTCAATTCATTAGTAAATAATTATTTTGTTGATGTCAGCTTAAATTAGGAAGAATATAAACCCTATTACATTAAAAATAGAAGTTTTGAAAAACGCTTTTTTTAAACTTTACATTATCGGAACATTGACGTGGCGCCATCTGTTGGGAATTTTGAAAACTAGATTTCTATAAACTTCATTTTTATGACGTATAAACTTCATTTTTATAACGTACACATTTCTGGTAGGCAAAAGTATTGTAAGCTTAACGTCAATTATGCCAAAACAAACTACCAATAATGTTATAAATTAAACTAAAACGCAGGGAAAGGTGTGAAAATAACGTGGAAAATAATAAATAATGGTAGAAATAAAATTATAAATAATGGCTTGCCAGTGGTTCCATTGTTTTTATTTGTAGTTTAAAAGAAATTAAATTGAATGATTTTATATATATTTACATGGCGAAAAAATGTATTGATGCCAAGATGAATTATAATTTAATTTTACAGTTTCAACGTTTAAAGTTTTTGGTAATATAATTAAAAAAAGTATTGTTACTAGGACACATTGTCATTGTATCCTACCTTTTAGCGAGCGAAGCGAGAAGTGGTTTGCGGAGCAAAGCTATGAGGATTGCGTAGCAATCCTCCGGGGGTTAGCGGAGCAGGGGGCGGAGCCTCCTAGTGCAATTTATTATAATAATATAGTAATTATCATATTATTTAAATGAATTAATTATTTATTAACTTAATTTTTTTTCTTTAAAAATTCATTGGCCTTTTGAAGTTTATAAATAAATTTATTTGCTACGAAACCCATTGCCCAATCTATAATACTTCTTTTACTTCTTACTTACAGATACTTTCAAGATCAGATTATTTTGCCATTGCTATTGATTATTATTTGCTGTACACGTCAAGTTACTTGTTGCACGCTTCATATCCTCTGTAAGCAAAGCTTTTGTATTTGTCAATTCTATGTCAATGTCTCCCTTTTCCTGCTTGTTAACTTACCCATGTGTGCGTATATTTTGTAATGCAACATCCAGGTTTAAACTATACAAAAAATATTTTATAGTTATGATGAAGATTTTCGTTATTTAGTATTAGTTTTATACATTCTAAATTAAAGCTTTAAAAAGTTTTTTGTTGTTGTTAATTTTAGATATCAGCAGTAAATGTAATTTTCGTAATAAATGTAATTTTTGAACTAAAGTTACAGAGTGGAAGCATGGGAAAAGACCGTCTTCTTTTAAAAGTAAAGCTAATCTATGTGTAATGAAATTGTGTAATACTATTAAAAACATGGTTTAGCAATTTGTTTTTAAAGTTGTGTTCTAAGTATTATTTGACAATCAGTGGCAGCTCGTGCACTACAGCAAGTACAGCCGGGCTGCACCTAATTTTATTAGTGTATTTTAAAACTAAAATTATGTATTTTACTAATTTTCTTAAATGAAGATTAGAATTGGAAATGAAGATGAAATTTCAACTCTAAGTAAAAAAAAATCTCCGATAAATAATGCACAAATTCAGGAGAGGAAAAAACTCCATTCAATCAAAATTGCAGCCAAAAAGCGAAGTTCGAAATCAGCTGCACCATTGCCATGGCAACCTTATGTAGTATGACTTCCCCAACACGCTAAAATGGAGGATGTGACGACATAAACGCAGCGCAAAAGGATTTTTTCAAATCTGCTGTACTTGGGATTTCAATTAAATGATTGGTTCCTTGAGTGAATCGGCGGGGCAGGGGGAAAACGGCAATTTCGAAGAATCTTTCCAAACGGAAATAGTTTTCGATAAGTTTACACGTGTTGTTGTTTGTTTAAGTTGTTGAAAGTTGTTTCTGTACTTAAATTAATATTAAAATTGACCGATTCGCAAGTTTGAAAGGAGGATTGATTTAATTTTCAAAAAATAAGTGAGTGTTTTCTATTGTTTTCACATGTTATCTTTCATAAAAGTTAAAAGGAAATTTTGGTTTGAGTAATAAATTTTAAAGAATGTCCGTTCAAGTATGGTTGTGGAAAGTGGTATTATAAAAAATACAATAAAAAATCTGCCTTGCTTGAGCTAGCTTTGTGTAAGTAGCTTCAAGCATTATATTAACTTTTCAAAACTAAATAATCAAGTTGAGCCATTTCATACTGAGAAAAATTACAATTTCCAAAAAGTATTTAGTTTTTTTTTTTATTATTAAAATTTTATAACATAATCAACTTGTTTTATTATTACTTATGTTTTTAATTTATAAAGATTGAGTGTAGCCATTTCAGCTACATTTATATATTTTCAATTCAATTGATATTTTTAAAAATATTTTATGACATAATCATACTGTGTGAATTATTCTTGCACACTATTAACAAGTTTTCAAAATATCTCAATGTTGTTAAAAATAAGGCTATGAATAATTTTTGTACTTATCGAAAACACTTATTTTTAACAGTATTACCATTTTATATGTCAATCGCTTTGTACTCAGATTAATCAGGATTAACCCATCAGGGCTTTCTGCCAGTTAATGTCCTTGTTTTCCACTTACCAGAATTAGGTACCATATCATTGTGCTATTGCAACAACTATATTGCTCCATAAGAAGTTTAAGATATTGCATACTAGTTACCTAATTGTACAGGGTGGTAATATAACCTGAAAAACAGGGAAATCATCATGGAAATTTTTAATTCTGCAAATATCAGGGAAATTTTCAAAATTTCACAAAAAATCAGGGAATTTTTCAAATTTGGATCTTTAAAACAGCAATTATCATCTGTTATGTCCTCCATTCTGGGTAATTTAGTTGTCAATAGTACCTTTTAGTTATGAAAAAGAATTTAAGAAAAGAAGCTTAACTATATGCATTTTCATATTTTCAGTTTTATTTTTGTAAAAACATGAACTACTGCTGGAGGGAGAAGCAAAGTGTGTTGGACCTTGAATTGTAAGCAACATGTGAAATGTTCTAACAATTGAACTAATGAATATGTGATTTATTGAAGATGGGAATAGGAAATGGGAAGCATATAAAACATTTAAAATTATTTACAAAAGAAATAATTTAAAAAACTGCTTTTTCTTGCATTATCTGCTTTCAGAGAACATGTTTAATTACTATAATGCCTGTCGCAATTGCATAATATGTGTTGTATCCATAAACTATTATTTTAATTGTCAATAAGTATTGATTATAATTTTTCTTTAAAATAATGCAATATATTTATTGGATCATTGTAGCGTGGATACTTTATTTCTATACAAAGCAGGTATTGCAACGTTTCTTAATGCAATTGTAAAATCAGGAAAAATTTTTGTGACACCATCATGGAAATCGGGGAACTTTTTTTCAGAATGTTGTTGCCACCCTGTACTAGGTAACTGGTATGCAATACTTTAGTCTTCTTATGAAGTTGTAGAACTCTCCACATGTAATAGATTACAACCTGAGTATTCAAATGAATACTTAAGTAAAAGATGACTCATGAAAAATGAACTTAGCATGTCTGTGCATTGTAATTTTGTTTTAGGTGAGTGTTCTGTCTCTGCTGAACCATGAGAACATTGTCAGTTACTACGACAGTTTTGAGGAAGATGGGGTTTTGATGATCGAAATGGAATACGCAGATGGAGGGTAATTTCTTAATTTATATAAAGTGCTTGGTTTTTATTTGGAAATGTACATTGTTTTTCAGTTTATTTATTTTAGATGTTAGTTTTTTTATATGGGAATTATAATTGTTTATTTGTTTTAATTACATAAAAAAAATATTTAGAGCTGTTTCAAATTGGTTAAAATTAACATTTTAATAAATAGGAAATTTGTATATCTTGTTTGGACATAATTTTTGGTACGAACTTTGTGGGATCTGTAATATTTGTTCGCATTACCTCCTTTTCGTATTATTTGCTCAACGAAATTATGATAAGAGTTGCCAAAAAAATACTACGTTTAGTTTAAAGTTAAATTCTAATTAATTTTTTTTTCAAAAGTTTTTTAAATGAGTGACACATAAACACGAATATTTTGAATTATCGACGAATGCAAAACTAGGTTTGCTTGAAAATAATCAATAAATATGTTTTAATTTTATAAAAATCTGGTAATATGAAGAAAAAAATGCATTGAAAAAATCATTTTTGCATCAGTTTTCATCTCTAGCCATTACTATTTTGATATCTTAAAACACAAATTAAACATTTCTTCCTGGTATTAAAAATTTTATAATACAAATTATAAAACCTAACTAGCTGTGCTTTTGTTGTAGAGTAAACATTTTTAAAATAAAGTGTAATATTTAACATTTAATTTATTTATAAGCAATATTTAAACTTGGGGGGGGGGGGGGGGCTACATTTTTATAAAAGAATGAAAAGTTCATTTATATAAAGTTTTTTTTTTTTTTGTTATTGCAACAAAAGGATATTTGCTGTTTCAATTGTACTTGATGAAGGTCATTGACAACAATCAAAATTACTTAATTATCTATCGCGATTTCTTTTTCAATTGTTAATCTGTTCCTTTTTCTTTGCATTACAAATTCCTTATAATACTCACCTTCCACAGAGGTACCTTTCTCTATTTTTCTCAACTCACTGATAATACCTTTGTGTATTTCTCTCCTCAGAAACTTGGCTCAATACCTTGCCCAGATGAAAAGCGCTATTGAAGAGAAGGACATACTTTTGCTGTTCAAGCAAATTGTTTCAGCCATTAAGCACATGCATGATCATAATATCCTTCACAGGTGAGAATCTACTCCTATTAAAGGAATGTATGTCAATTTAGATATTTAAGTATCATTTATAGCTTGGGCTAATTTATAAAATGTAAGTCATTATGAATACTTTTAATCTATTAAAAATAGTTATTTTTATTTGAAAAATTACCATAATTTATTTTTTATATCATTGAATGTCTTTTATTTAGTACTGGTAACATATTTTCATGTGGTCTGTACAATGTATAGATTTGTATATATATATATATATATATATATATATGTATATGTATATATATATATATATGTAT
This sequence comes from Troglohyphantes excavatus, assembly GCA_963932185.1. NCBI lineage: Eukaryota > Metazoa > Arthropoda > Arachnida > Araneae > Linyphiidae > Troglohyphantes > Troglohyphantes excavatus. The sequence continues at coordinate 48,413,168 of OZ010678.1, forward strand.
ATATAAATGTATATATATATGTATATATATATATATATATATATATATATATATGTATATGTATATATATATGTATATATATATGTATATGTATATATATATGTATATATATATGTATGTATATATATATATATATATATATATATATATATATATATATAATTTCTTATTGTAAGATATTCTTTTCTATAAAATTGTGCTATTTCAACCTACAAAATTCTTCAAAAAATATGTTGTTTATTTGTTAAATTTTAAAACTCACTGGTTTGCTGAAAATGCTTCCCTTTTTTTTTTGTTAAAATATTTTTTTTTATACGTACACGTACAATGTATAAAGAAGTTAGGATTAAATGTAGTCTAATTGAAATAGTAAATAATTGGTGATTATTGTTAAATTAATATGTTCTTTTGCCACATAAATGAAACTAAATTTGTTTTTGTAGTATTAAGCAAAACAATTTATACAAATTGTTATTTTTTTCTTTAAGGATTTAATTTTTTTTAAATGTTGTATATAATCATATACCTTTGTTTTAAATGTATGTAATCGAAATGCAAGTAAATGTATTCAATATATGAAAACTAAAATATTTCCTTTTACTCTTGAAAATATCAAATACACTATAATTTAAAAGTCATGTCTTGTTCAACTATTTTTAGAATTTGTATATTATTTCACTTCATTTGATTTAAAACAACCTAATTTGATCTTAAAAATAATGGTTTTAAAATATATATATATTTAATTTTCATTAAATGTTTCAAACATATTTTATTTTATACAAATGAAATGCTTAATAACTAAATATACTGACAAATATATTTTTATTTAATAATTAACTATAACTGTACTTTCTTTTTCTTTAGAGATCTAAAAACCGCTAATATATTCTTAACCAAGGATGGCACAGTCAAAGTTGGAGACTTCGGTATATCCAAAATGCTGACAACGAAACAAGGTGGAGCAATAACTGTTGTTGGGACTCCATACTACATTAGTCCTGAAATGGTACTTTATTTTCTTCAAAATATACGTTTATGATTAAGTAAGTATCCCTTTTAAGATATAGTATAAAATTTAGTTGTATTTTATAAAATGGAAAATTACCATTTTAGTGTGAAGGAAAGTTCTACAATCAGAAATCTGATATTTGGGCTCTGGGTTGCATTTTGTATGAAATGGCCTGCCAACAGAAGACTTTTGAAGGATCTAACCTACCAGCTCTTGTTAATAAAATAGTGAAGGTAATAGTAAAGGATTCTAAATGTCTGTAATTTAAATTATTTTTTAAAAATTGTATAGTTGAATTTAATTATTTATTTTGTAATATATATCAATTCCAAAACTCACATCTAAGTTTTTGAAATTAAATTTTTTTTAATTTAAACTATTATTTTAAATCCATGTAAGATGATGTCTAAGCATTGACTGCTTTGAAGAAAAATCATATTTGTTAATACGGGATGACGATAAGTATGTTCAATTTTTTAGTACTGCAAAAGTGATTAAACTTTCCCTGCAGTTATTAATTATTTGAAGTATTTTTTTATAATGTTTTTAACTAGAATAATTAACTCTACTGATTTAATTTATTTTAAAATATTGCAATGAAAACAAATAATACTCAATAAAAAAAAATTAGTTAAAAGAGCCAAGATAAAAACATTAAGGGTCCATGTTAAATTCTACATCTTGAAGGATTTTTTTAGACTTTACTTTCAATGTACCAAGTTATAAAATGACATCTATAAAAATAAAGATAAGTTAAACGATCATATTGATGTGAATGCTTATGACACATGGAACTTTATTTAAAGTTTGCTGCAAAATCACCTTGGGAAGAGTATCATTGTTTTTCCCATGGACCCTTCAGTTATTTAATTATTCCGAACCCTTCATTTGTTTAAAGAAATACTGTTATTCAAAAGTCTTGTAAAATATAGTTATTCGAAGTCTTGTCAAAGTACTTTATATGTATGTTCTTTTAACCTTTAGATTGCGGGTATTTGGATTTTAACGTGGGATTCTGGTTGAAATATCAGCCAGCGACCCTGTGAAAGTTAGAAATGTCTGTAACTTAATATTCACATAAACTAAAATAAAACTTTTTTTGTGTAATTTGTGTGGTTTTTTCTAGGGACAATTTGCACCTGTCAAGGGAAATTATTCTCCAGCTTTCAAACAATTTATTAGAGATCTTCTTCAAAAAGACCCAGACTTGAGGCCCACAGCTGTAGAAATTCTACATAATAACCTCCCAGTGGTAATCTTTGATCAAAATTAATGAATGCAGATGCTTTTCAACATAAGTTTTATTATGCTTTTAAAATAATTGTTTTAACCCGTTCAGGCCTAGATTTATTTTTTAATTGAAGTAATGAAAGTAATAGTGAAAGTCAAACTTGCACCACTTTTCTACCAGTTGTGTCAACAATCTTTTTCTTGGTTACTGAATGCAACTGGTAGTAAAGTGCTGTAAGTCTGACCAGAGCAATCCTTCGCAGATACGGGACCCTGTGCAGATAATCCAAGAGGCCCCCTTGAACCAGATTTTAAGGTTTTTTATAGATAGACTAGCAATATTGCCCGGCGTTGCTCGTGGTCACTTTGCGCAATGAGAGCTGCGGGATTTTGTCTTGTTAGCGTAGCCATCGCATATCACTCTCTGTGCACTGTGAAAAATAAATTTTATCCAATTACAGATTTATTAAATTACTTTGAGTATTTTTTTAGATACTTAAATCTATTTCTATGTTCACGACTTTACATGCTATTGCGACTACTATTTAAACTGATTTTTTTGTAAAATGTTTCTTTTTGTGAAATAAATATTCCTGAATTTTTTTCATTGCATATTTTTTGTATAAAAATTAACCATTTAGTGACAATAAACCCATGTAGTAAACTGCACATTCATTAGTTTTAATATTGGCGACGCAATAATATATCAAAGTAAAAATATTGCATTCTTCCAAATCGAAATAATGTATCGTATTTGGTGAATTTTTTTTTCTTCTTTTGTGCCAATTGGCGACCTGAGTCTATATAGACGTCTTTCAACATAACTTCATACGGGTTAATATTTACGGATAATATTTCTTATAAAAAATTAATTATCAAATATTCATTTTTGAATACTAATAATATGTTTTTGAGGTGATAATTTAAAAATAAGATACATGGAGGTATAAATATAGAAAACCTTAAGTTAAACTTTTAGGGTGGACCATTTCAACATCATAGTAATATTCCACTCCGTAACAAATAGCACTATTGTCATAAAGTTAAGTTGTTTGGAACATGAATACACATGGCGTCAGTCGAAAGGGCTGGTTTATCTTCCTCCTTCAGTTGGCGAGGTTTTTATTAACGACATTAATTTTGTTATTTATACCCTAATTTCGCCATTGTGATGATAGTTTTAAATATAGGACCTCTATTTTAGCTCATTTGGCAACATTTTTATTCAATTGGAGAACATTTGTATTCATTTGGCGACATTTTTAATTTATTTGGCAACATTTTTAATTCATTTGGCAATATTTGGCGATATTTTTAATTCATTTGGCAATATTTTTAATTCATTTGGCGACATTTTTAATTCATTTGGCAACATTTTTAATTTATTTGGCAATATTTGGCGAATTTTTAATTCTTTTGGCGATATTTTTAATTCATCTGGCGACATTTTGAATTCATTTCGCAACATTTTTAATTCATTTGGCAATATTTGGCATCATTTTTAATTTATTTGGCGATATTTTTAATTCATCTGGCGACATTTTTAATTCATTTCGCAATATTTTTAATTCATTTGGCGATATTTTTAATTCATCTGGCGACATTTTTAATTCATTTCGCAACATTTTTAATTCATTTAGCAATATTTGGCGTCATTTTTAATTTATTTGGCGATATTTTTAATTCATCTGGCGACATTTTTAATTAATTTCGCAACATTTTTAATTCATTTGGCAATATTTTTAATTCATTTGGCGATATTTTTAATTTATCTGGCGACATTTTTAATTGATTTGGCAATATTTGGCAACATTTTTAATTCATTTGGCGATATTTTTAATTCATCTAGCGACATTTTTAATTCATCTGGCGACATTTTTTATTCATTTCGCAACATTTTTAATTCATTTGGCAATATTTGGCGACATTTTTAATTTATTTGGCGATATTTTTAATTCACATGGCGACATTTTTAATTCATTTCGCAATATTTTTAATTCATTTGGAAATATTTTTAATTCATTTGGCAATATTTGGCGATATTTTTAATTCATTTGGCAATATTTTAATTAATTTGGCAATATTTGGCGACATTTTTTGGTGATATTTTTAATTCATCTGGCGACATTTTTAATTCATTTAACAACATATTTAATTCATTTGGCAATATTTGGCGACATTTTTAATTCATTTGGCGATATTTTTAATTCATCTGGTGACATTTTTTATTCATCTGGCGACATTTACTCATCAGCCAATCAAAATGAATCGTTTATCCCAGTATTGTCTAAAAATATTTTTGGTCGCCCCAAGGTGATTTTTAACAATAATGTTATGAAGGGAAGATCGAGATGTAAATTTCCCATAGGCGTAATGTTAGAGAAAATGGAAAAAGTTCTATAACTTTTGAATGGTTACAGATATCCACATGAAACAAAGTGCAGATTTTAAACTAAGAAAAGTGTGTTCACATGGTGCAAGTTTCAGAAAAATCCGTGCAGTAGTTTTTGAGTTAAATCCGGACAAACAGACAGACAGACAGACAGACTGACAGACAAAAAAAATTTAAATGTGATTTTCGGAATCAGCGTATTCTAATTCGTGGAGAAAACTCAAAATGAGGGGTTTTGTTCGATTCCACTGACAGACACTCCATTCTTATATATAAGTATTGATAGACCAGTTTTGCACCATTCTTAGATGGAAAAAATAATTATTTTAACCCATTCAGGCCCAGATTTATTTTTAATTGAGGTGGTGAAAGTAATAGTGAAAGTCAAGCTTACACCACTTTTCTACCAGTTGTATCAACAATCCTTTCCTTGGTTACTGAATGCAACTGGTAGTAAAGTGCTGTAAGTCTGATCAGAGCCGCCCTTAGCAGATGCGGGGCCTTGTGCAGAGAATCCAAGAGCCCCCTTGAACCAGATTTTAAGGTTTTTTATAGATAGACCAGTTTTGCACCATTCTTAGATGGAAAAAAAATCGTATTGTATTAATTTACTGTACCAATGGAAGATTTTTTTCTTTTAAATTCATTCATTTATTTAATTGTTTTTAATTTAATTATTATTTAAAATATATTATAAAAACTGAAAAAGAATAGGCCGGAGTGAGGACGTCATTACAGCATATTATATTGATAAGGATTGGTCTCCAACAAAAGAAAGATAAACAAGCTTTTTGTCTGATGCTATGTTCCCCTATCCACGGTCCATATGTGCTTACTTTATATCATTATTTTATATGCATGAGCGCCTAATTTCCATTGAACAAAGCCAAATATATGTTTATTGTGCTATTCGTCATGGAGTTGTGTTGGAATGGATACCTTATCAGGATATTCCTTTCCTGATTTCCCATGTAAATGATTTAAAAAGTTTCACGTTGAAAACAGTTTAATTTTTTTTTAAAGAAATAGTTTTCTTGTCAATACAGGGGCCAACATAAAGCGTAAGACCCGGTGCGAAGGCACCTGTGTCATACCCCTAAGGGTGACTTTGAGTTAAACCACTATTTTTCAATTCATTATGGTTCCAAGTGACACCACTTGGTCAGAAAGGGTTAATTACTAAGTACATGTTACAATCCTTAATGTTATATAATCGAAATTGAATCGATGCTTAATTTTTAAATGTTTTTATGGTTAATACAAATAGTTGATAACATTCTTCAAATGTTTTAAAATCCTTTAGAAACTTAGACCAAATTGATTTAAAGCTAGATATAAACTAGTTGACTTTTTTGACAAATTTCAAATCAGGCAAAAACAGTGTGCAGTTTTTATTAGGGGTTTGTAAGAAACCTTCTCATGTGTAACTGTATGGTGATGTATGCTTTGTTTTAATTTATAAGCCTCTGTTACCAAATTTCAAAGAAACTACCCATTTTCTTGTTATGTAATTTTGTAACGAAACTAATTCTATGTTAAAGTAATTGCATTGTGTGTCAATATGTGTAAATTATATTTTAGATTTAATTTAAACTTGACTTTTACAAAACCCACTGGCCATTTTTTTAAAATATATTTTACTGAAAACCCTGTCTACATTGATACAGTTTATTTTTTATAAACCTTATCAACCATGAATTTGTTAACATGAAAAATTGCACATTTTACAAAATAAAATCCCTTTTAAAATTTTCATTCAGCTTCTGAGTTCTTACGAAGATGAATGCCTTAAAGACTACGACGATGCTGAGATTTCTATGGATTTTCATTACCAAGGACAACCTGGAACTACAAAAGGGTAATATTAAATTTATAAAAAAAAAACTTTACATTTGTAAAAACCTGTTAGTGACATAGTCTAGTAACAATTAATATTATGGGTACAGAGAACATTTTAAAAGGCAATAAAAGGAATTAAAAGTTATTTAATACTTGTCATTTAACATTATTAATAAAACTTAATATTCATTGTAGGAATTTATTATTTATTACAGTCGCTTCATTGACTAGTAACTAGCTTCGTATAGTTTACTTTTCTAGTTTCATAGGTATGAACAAAGCAATTTTTTGACAATTTAAATATTATTTTGTTTCCGTATTGAAATTTTTATAATAATCTTAATTCAAAATAAAATTATTTTAAATCATTTTAGAAGTTATCAATTTTTATAGCTTGTAGATTTATATATTTTGTTATATAGTACTGAATACTTTAAACAATTTTACAGAATACATGTTTAAAAATATTATTTTGTTATAATTTCTTTTTATGTAATTGATTTTATAACTTTTTCAGCTCTAATGCAGATTTAAGGTAAGTTTAAACACTATTCCCTTTTAGTAGCTATCTATATAATTACTACTTGCATGTCCACAATTAAGATCCTTTGGCTGCCAAGTTTTTTTTTTTAATGACTCAGTAAGAACAGTACAAGTGTACTATACTAGTACTGTTGGACTAGTCATATTGGACTAGTACTTTTTTTTCTCACCGATTCAATTGTAACTGTTATGTTCTGGGTCAATATAAAAGTTTCTCTAATTGAAGTTGTCAGAGCATTGAGAGTGTAGAGTCAAAAAGCTTGGTTGATAAAATCAAATTAAAAGAATTATAATAGGACATACTTAATACCATATTAGATTTTAGAATGCACTACAGCATTCATTTAGGAAAACAAATTGTTCTGTGAGAAGTTTGTAAATTTTGAAGGAATTATTTTTTTACATATATAAAGTTACACTAAATTTTTAAAATAAGCTTTTTTTAATTAAGTATTTTGTAAATGACATAATTTTTTTATAAAATGCATAAATGTTGGATATTTTTTTCAATAAATTTATCTTTGTGTTAATGATATATTGTGAACCAACCTCATGTTTATATTGTTTTACTTAAATTTGCATTAAGTTTATACAAATATATGAGATATTTTGCTCTAAAAATTATTTTCAAGATGGAAGATAATTTTATATTTTATTTATTTATAATCTAACTATATTTATAGGTCAGTATTGTATGATGTTAAAATGCACCAAGCTGATATTTCACTGGCTCCAATACCTCTTCCTCCAAGAAGTAAAATAAAAGAGGTAAAAAAAAACTTATTTAATTTTATAAATTGTTCCTTTTAGATTTGTTATTTTGCCATGTAACTTTTAATCTAAATTTTTATTATTCATTTACCATGTGTGGAACGAACATTATTTATTTGCATAAATTTTGGTATTCCATTGAAAATTCTTTCTCTTGTGTGTTTTATAGGAAGAAGCTTGTGAAAGTCGGCTTCATGTTCTATAGATATTTGTTACTCAAATACAAAAATGCTTTTAATGCAAGTAAAATATAAATTTAAACAAAATTTTATCCATAAAACATTAATGGCCTAATTAGCAGAGCAGCAAGCTCATAATCAGAGGTCACACCCTCTTGAAGTCAAATTGAAAATTCTTCGTTCATAGAGTACTGCTTGACTTTAAATCTGTCCTGATCCAAATGTCCACATGTTGATTATTCTGTAGAAGTTTGGAGAGGGGAGTGCAATTTTAAGTGTTGTTCTTGTATCTGACTACTTAATAATTATGAGCCAATGTTTATAAGTCTTTCCTTCTGAGTGGATCCTAAATCATCCTCAGTAGCTTCTTTGTGTAGCTTTAAAGGGAAGTTTATTATCCAACTAACAATAAGCACTAAAGTTGGGAATTAATTTTTTTGTTAACAATATTTACATTTTCAGTTATATAAATTCAATATGTGTACCTATTTTTTAACAATAATTATTAAATCTTGGTTTCTAGAGAGTAATTTTCAAGCAATGTTTGTAAGACAGAATTAATTACCTTAATAACTGTTAACTGATTGTATAATACTTAGTAAAATGCTGTAAAATATCTTGAATATATAACACTTTTTTTTTTTAAGGTCGCTTTAAGCTCTACCCATATGATTGTATTGACTGCGGAATTGTTAGTGTACACATGGGGAGATGGAAGAAAAGGTCAACTGGGCCATGGAAAGCTGGAAACTTGGAGGGACAAGCCGTTTTGTGTTGATGCATTAAAGGGGAAAAATATCACTAGGTAAATAGACTTCTTGTTTATTAGTTGTGTGGCCCAGTTTTGTCGGGGCTCAATGACGTATGTAGATTCTATATAAAAAAATATTTTGTATCGAGTTGACATTTGTGAGACAAATTATGCACTTCATATTATGCTGTTATTATAAAGTTGATCTTTTAGGATCTCTCAATAAAATACACATGGTAAAAGCTAGACATTTAATGTAATGCTAATCATAGAGTAATGATACAAATAGAGGAATAAAAATGCTGATTTCCGTGTGCCCATCATTGGAACCACGTGATAGGTGGAAATGCCAATTCATTCATGCGCCAATATTATTTGGCAGGCCTTGGCGACTTTCAGAACTAAGCGAGATCGAAGTATTGTAATATGGTTTGGTGTTTGATTTTGTATTTAAATATCGTTTTTTTAACGAGTGGAACAATTTAAGGGAGTTTAACAGATATATTAAGGAGATTTTTCTTACTTTGTACTTTTGAAATAATTGCATTACGTTTTTATGTAAAAATTTACCATAAGCGAAGTTCTTTCAATTGTTATTTCGTATACTTCAATAAGAAAATATGAACAATAAAACATTAGAAATATAAAGAGTTTCGCTTCTTCGAGTATTGAACACAAATAAAATATTTTCGTTTCGTTAATGAAGAGGAAATATTTAGCGCATATTGTTTGAAAATAAGTAAATACATACATATATGTTAAGAAAAGTTGAATACGAACAGAACTCTTTTTCACCAAAAAAGAAGAAAGTGCGCCAAATTTGAAACTCCTGCAGATGTCTGAACGCCAAATGTGGCAGCACTGTAACCACGTGATGTTGGTTTTTCTTTTCAATATTGACACTGCGGCCTTACGAGAGTCTGGTATTGAAGGCGCTCTCTATTTAATATTACAACTCTCTGATGCTAATCCCTCTGCATTTGACTTAATTACATATTATTAATGATAAGTTACAACATTAAATGCGTAGCTTATCAGTATGGTTCTTCATGAATTGTGTTACCTTACAATAAGTTCTTTCATGATAGGCAAACTGTTTCCATTCAACATCAAAGGAAATATCTACCTTTTCTTTTGGGAATTTAATGAAAATTCCAAATTGTAGCAAGTGTGAACAATAAGATAAAAACTCGTCTTATAGAACATTGCGTTAAGAATATTAAAATACAAATGCAACGTTAAAATACGCAATAAAAGTCCGTAATCATCCGGACATGTTTCGGGAGATACATCACCCTTCATCAGCGGAAAATGTAAAGTCTGTGTGTAATGAAATATAAATAAACCCAAGCAATCTAAAATGTTGCCAAAGACCAAAAAACTAACTAAAAACTATTACAAACGGTTGGAGTTAACTATTGTGTGCCAACAAGCGGGAAACATTGGGACCGCAAACGTTTCATTGACAACCGAATCAATATTACTAAAAATATGAAACGCCTCCAGGAAGTCAAGCTCAAATGGAGATTTAGGTTTACAAATTAAATGTGAGTTAGAAAAATTAAATATATGACCATGTTCCCAAGAGTGCTTGGCAATGGAGGACTTCTTTATTTCTTGTTTAACAGTATGTGCTTGGGGCTCCTTGATACGAAATCTTAATGCTCTGCATTAAGACTTGGTGCTCCTTGATACGAAATCTTAATGCAGAGCATTAAGATTTCGTATCAAGGAGCACCAAGCACATACTGTTAAACAAGAAATAAAGAAGTCCTCCATTGCCAAGCACTCTTGGGAACATGGTCATATATTTAATTTTTCTAACTCTCATTTAATTTGTAAACCTAAATCTCCATTTGAACTTGACTTCCTGGAGGCGTTTCATATTTTTAGTAATATTGATTCGGTTGTCAATGAAACGTTTGCGGTCCCAATGTTTCCCGCTTGTTGGCACACAATAGTTAACTCCAACCGTTTGTAATAGTTTTTAGTTAGTTTTTTGGTCTTTGGCAACATTTTAGATTGCTTGGGTTTATTTATATTTCATTACACACAGACTTTACATTTTCCGCTGATGAAGGGTGATGTATCTCCCGAAACATGTCCGGATGATTACGGACTTTTATTGCGTATTTTAACGTTGCATTTGTATTTTAATAAGTGTGAACAATGTTGGGCCACTGTTCTAAAAAAGTATCTTTTTACAAAGATAACAATTGAAGATTTTTTTTATGAAACATTGGTTTATTAATAACTGTTTAACTCTGTACATTTAGAATTATCTTTCATTTTAAAATATACTGATAAGGAGTTCATAATCCAATTATTTTACCAGTGTCATAGATTGGATATTATTGACCATCTGCTTTGTTTCCAAATTTTTCTGTTATAAGTATAAGAAAGGACGATAAAACTAGAAACACTAAAATTCCGTAGCACCCAATCCTTAAAATAACTAAGTACAATTTGCACCTATTCTCTCTTGTTAATAAAACTCTCTTATTCCCAAAAGAAATCATTTGATGATTTCTGCCGAGTCTGCAAATTTCACTACCCACACGCGTATTTTTCTCATCACTCAAACACTTCTTAAGTTCAAATGCACCCTTTTTCCCTAGAGGATCTCCCCCCCCCCTCCACCCAATCAAAGACTGTGTTTCCAACATGAACATTATCCCTATTTTTCCTCTGAATAAAATGTAACAAATCCCTATATGATGTCATTACTCCTTGCTTTGCTCTGCCCATGTGAAGATGTGCTGGTTCTGAGGAATAAATCGTTTTGTTAATGCTTGGCTTGTCCATGATTTAATTCTACGACTGCAAACTTACTTACTTAATGAAAGACCACTGTGTTGGTCATTTCATTTTTATTTATATAAAATTAAAGTTTTTACCAAATTAATATTGAATTTTTAATTTGTAAATTATATAAATAATTGTTTATTATTATTATAGCTTGCCATTAGTCAGGGTTATGTAATTCAAACAACAAATGCCTCTTTTTGCAGAGTTTGCGCCGGTGAAGGCTTCAGTGTGTTTTCCAGTGATAATGGGATTCTGATGACTTGTGGCAATGGATCCCAAGGGTGTCTTGGACATGGGGATTGGAATATGTGCGTCAAACCTAAACTGATTGAGAAGCTTCTAAGGTATGCAGTTTTTATTGACCCTTGTAATTAAAGGGCGCATGAGAACGATATTTGCAGCTTTAATATACAATAAAACCAAAACTAATAAGATAGTAAATAGACTTATATAAATAAACTAAGTATTTAATACTAGGTATTTAATACTAAGTATTTAATACTAGGTATTTAATACTAAGTATTTAATACTAGGTATTTAATACTAAGTATTTAATACTAGGTATTTAATACTAAGTATTTAATACTAGGTATTTAATACTAAGTATTTAATACTAGGTATTTAATACTAAGTATTTAATACTAGGTATTTAATACTAAGTATTTAATACTAGGTATTTAATACTAAGTATTTAATACTAAGTATTTAATACTAGGTATTTAATACTAAGTATTTAATATTAAGTAATTAAACTAATAAGATAGTATTAGTATTTAATGATGAAAGTATAACAATTAAAGTTTTAAATTTAAGGGTAACATTGCTATTAAAAATGCTAAAGAAATTGAGCAGCGAGAGAAACATCTTTCTCAGGTGAGGATAGAGTCTGGGAATCAGTTATGTTGAGTCAGTGTTTATCGGAATCGGCTGCTCTTTACGGAGGGCCTGAGTGCTGAAGATCTCCCATTGGTTCTGGGGTATAATAAGATGTTGCTTGTACATGTAATAACAACACATGACGTTTTATTTGTACAGTTAAAAAAAACTGCTTATGAATAAGACTTTATGTGTTGATGTAACATGTACAAGCAACATTATTTATCTATATTATTTCGTTTAGGTTTTATTGTATGTAGGGCCTGATTAAGACATTGAATCAAGGGAAGCGCACCTTTAAATGGGAGCACCATTGCTCTCAAATAGACCCTGGAATATCAACTCGAACTTTTACATGCACTAAAGTCCTTGCCCCTGAATGGGATTAAAATGGAAAATGGAATTATAAATAATATAACAGCATATATTAACACGTAATAATTCCTAATATTCTGTATGTTTTGATTTTTTCCAATATTTGAACACATTGTGGCAACTTTTTTTATTAAAGTTTGTAATGTTATTTTTGAAGGTAATTTTAGTAGAAAACTATGTTAGGGGGTGTTAAATATTTATATAAAATGTGGTATTTGGGGGCCCTTCAAAAATATAAGTGTAAGCCTAAGCTTCACGAGGCTATTTGGTAATCAGGCCATGATTGCATGTCATAGTTGTAAAAATATGTGGTGCCACTGTAGTTAATTCAACTTTTTCTTACTTACGACTTTCTTTTACTTTCAAATAATTAATTCACAGAAAGCGTTTCCATTTCTCCAATGTTTATATCCCAGAACCAATAGAAGATCTTCAGCATTGAGACCCTCTATAAGGAGCAGCCAATTCCGATAAACACTGACTCAACAAAACTAATTCCTAGACTTATACCTCGGCAGAGAAATACGTTTCTCTCGCTGCTCAATTCTTCATCACTTTTAATAGCAATGTTACCCTTAAATATAAATCTTTAATTGTTATACTTTCGTCATTAAATTTTATTTGTTTTCTAAATACTATGGCACTTGTCAACAATTTTTTTTTTTTTTCAATTAGAATCAATTCTTAATTTTCCATATCTGTTGTTTTCCAGTGTGGATATTTCTGATGTGAGCTGCGGTCCCCACCATGTTGTCGTTGTGGGCAGAGAAGGGGATGCATATGCTTGGGGGTGTGGTTCCGGTGGACGACTGGGGACAGGACGGGATGATGATTGGTGAGATTTTAATAGATTTAACCTCTACAGGGCGGGTGGTAAATATTTCTTCCGGAATCCCATGTTAAAACCAAACATCTGCTTTCTAAAGGTTAAAGCCTATTTTAAATCGCTTCCTACTGAATAGATCGTCAAACTGAGGAATAATTTCAATCAAAAATATCATGAGCTAATGCCATATCTTCTGTTTATTTGTGTCAGCTCTCGAAGGGTTTCATGTACATGAAGCAATTTTTAACTGTTTTGAAAATTTTTACTAATTGTGCAGATTTTATGATGCAATATTTCTGCATTCATGAACAGGCTACAAAACTTAAGTTATGCTTTAATGTTTCATCAAAAATAAAGTTTTTACTAATTGTGCAGATTTTAGGATGCAGTATGTTTGCATTCATGAACAGGCTACAAAACTTAAGTTATACGTTATTGTTTCATCAAAAGGTTTTACGTGTAATTAAAGAGTGAAAACTGGCAAATCTTTTTGGATATTTCAATAGACACAAGTGCACTCTTTAAAAACAATTCAATTAATTTTTACGATTTTTTTTCAGTCATTTTGTTGTAAAATAGGGTAAATGAACCAATATCTGTCTAGTGCAAAAGGTTAAAGTCCATGTGGCTGCTGAATTAACATTAGACTATAAAATTAAATTTACCTAAATTTTAAAAGCCTTTAATTAACATTGAATGATGGTACTTTTAAAAACATAATGGTATACTCTTAGTTTAAATATTTTTTTCAAAATGGTCGGTAACTGACACTTGATCATTAAGTATTGCGTTCTTACAAGTACCGATTTTTTTCCATTTAGTTTTTTGCAAATTGTTGTCCATTTATGTATTTTCAAACAGCAGACTATTTAGTAATTCTATATGATAGATAAGTTATCCATTGTCAAAAACATGGAGCCTTCAAACAGTAACCATTTACATTCTTTGAGTTTAAAATATTGTATAAATTTTTAAATATAGATATTTTTATGTGTACTTTGTATAATTATGAAATTGTACTTAATATGTAAACAAATTTCAGTTTACAGAATCTGTTGTAAAAAAAATTACATGTGGCTTGTAGTTAGAAATTAAGAATATATTTATACACTTGCTAATTTTTTGGACATTTTTAATTTAATTAATTAAGTGTAATAAGAATAATTCATGTCAAAATTTCTATTAATTTGCTTGAGAATTAATATTGAGATTGTTATCAAATTTGCACAGTATTAATTTTTGAAAGATATTTGATGGGGAAATCGCTTTTAAGCGATGTGTTGAAGTACAAATATTTATATGAATGCTATTTTTCTCACACAAAAATCTTCAACAGAACTCAAAAACTCAATAAAAATTAACACACTTTGTAGAAAAACATTTGGTAGCATTAGTTAATGAAAACTATTTTTATAATTTAAAAATAACCCAAAACCTTTTCAGCTAAAAACGGTTGATTTATTAGGTTTTCATAAGAAAAGGCAATTTTATTTGTCTTTTTTTATCTGGCATGAATCCAATATTTGTTTATAATTTTAGCTGTCTGCCGATGGAAATACAGCTGCCAAACGACGTGCAAGTTATAAAGTCCTTTTGTGGATATGATGGCTCAATGTTCATAACAGAGCGGGGTACTCTGCTTGCTTGTGGACAGAATGACTACAACAAACTGGGTATGAATGAACAGAAAGGTTTCCTGTTGCAGATGAAGCAGTTCATTGCTAAGGTATAGAAAAATGTTTAATGGCATTAGTTTTCACTACTTTAATTTATTGATTAAGCTTTTAAGCCAGTTATTTTTATATAAAGGGGGGGGGGAATTGCACTTACTACTAAAAAGCTTTAAAAAAGGGGGGGGGGACTTAGTTCAAAAGTATATAGATAGTTTATTTAGGGCAGTTTGAATAGTAGTATTTGCTCTTTCTTTTACTTGATGCCTTTCATCAAAAACATGTTATGTTGATGCATTGAACAGCTTTTGTATATTTGAGATTTAAAAAAAATTTTAGTTAAAATATTAACAAAAAATATTTATTTACATGTTATTATGTAATTTTATAAATGAAAGAGAATAAAGAAATTTCTCAACTAAAAAATATAGATTTTATTTTATATTGAATTCTTATTTTATTGTTTTAACATCACACTACAGCAAGCCTTAATCTATATTTCGAAGGCGACACAGCATGTCCCAAAAGATTGTGGTAGAGCTAGCTTGTTATAAATAAGGATGTCCAAGGCATAAATGGCGTATTTTTTTTTTTTGTTCTTAAAAAACTTTACTTTAGCCAATATAAGTTATGAAAAAAATATTATTCATCATTCTGAGTTCTGATGTTATCTGCAGACAACAATAAAAAAAAACATTAATTATTTTAATTCAACCCAACCAAAGCAATGTGGTTTGGGTAAATTTGTTCTGGACAACTGTCATGGTAGAAAATATGTTATAAATACTTATTTTTACATTAAATTATGCAGTGTTCACTCTAGGCGTTTTTTGAAGGGCGGTCCGCCCTGCCCGTCCTTTTCTCCTTTCCATTTGTCTTTAAAAAAGGCATCGATTAAAATTTTTTTTGTTTGTAAATTGGAATTAAGTGAATTATGACAGTAGAAAACAAACTTCTTTTTAACTAAGTGTGTTGTGAAATCGCGATGCTTCCGCTGTAATTTCGAGCACTGGGAATTGCACGAATCCTATGTGTTGCCTGTAAGATGGTTTGGGGCGAGATTACAAGATTAGAAATTTTATTACCAAATTTTGAATTTTAGTAGCCTTTTCATCAGTTTTGTAAGGGGCCTAATTCGGGCTACTTACCAGTTTGGTTTTTAGCGAAAACATTAATTTTAAAATGTCAAATTTTGGATTTTAAGTAGTATTTCCACAAAGTGACATACATTTTATACAGTTATTTCCTTCGAGATAAGCCCCGAGCAGTCACCAATAGCCCAATATGCAATAAATCGGAATTTTTGTTTGGTCACGGATCCGGTGAGTCAACGGTTAGCCACGCCCACCCCAATTTTTTTTAAAGTGCCCTTTTAAAAACAAGAAGTGCCTTTCCAAAAACGAGGTGCTCTTTTTCTACTAACAGCGCCCTGCCCCTTTTTATTTCTAGAGTGAACACTGAATTATGTATACAGGCTGCAATGATTAAATAACATTTTGAATTCAAAAACTGAATACGTTAAAAGAGCCATCTAGTTTCAAAACCAGATAGATCCATTTTTATAATGTTTGCAGGACACACCAAAAACAATTGGCAGCCACATACTTTTGGATCTAAACCCATTACTTTGAATGCATTTTTGAACTGGTCTCGTACACTTTTAACCAACACCGCTTAGCAATGTGATGTAGTGTTTTGAGAACTTGTAAAAAAATAGTTTTAAGAAACTAGACAGCTAAAATATTCTCTTATAAGTATCATTGTTAAATGTGTGCTACAGGTCTTAAAATTAAGGTTCATTAAACTCCTTATGAGTCATTCCATGCCAAATCAACACAAGAAAATCGTGTTTTCCCGAACCATGTCAGATTTTTATGAAATTTTGTTAACTTTTTTTTCTATATGTTAATTAGAACAAGGGTTATAGTAATTTAAATGCAGGCATCGGAGGGCAGATTGTACGTTTTCAGCCATTTTGAAATGCAAATAACTAAAAAAAATAATAGGCCTAGGAGGTTAAAATTTTGCATGGTTTACATTCTTAGTAGGTATAACAAGTTCACCAAATTTCATAAAAATCGGAGATGGTAAAGAAAATTACTGTTGATGTGACATGGAATGACCCTTATGTTTATTTCCGTTAAATGTGTACGGCAGTTGTGCAGTTACAACGTAATTATCATTAATATTTGTTACGTACTTTTGTTTTCCAGACAGAAGTTGAAAAACATAACATCCCCACAAAGCTAAGTTGGCTGCGACAGAAAGTGATCTCTGTTTCCATGGGAGCCCTGCATACCGCCATTTTGGTGGAGCCGGGAAAAGTGATCACATTCGGGTGCAACAAGAATGGACAGCTGGGGAGGGGCAATTTACGAACCCACTCTTCCCCTGCTGTTGTGAAATCAATGGGAGACAGAACAGTGACAGTAAGTACATGAAGGAAAATGCCAAACAACAATACACACCCAAATGTGTTTAATACAGGTGACAATTTAATATTGTGAACTAAACCATCGGCAATTTATATATAAAGTTTCTAATTGTAATAGAAACTAATATAAAAAGACTATGCCACCATTAAAAGGCATTTTTTGGGGGGAGAGGGGAATTTGAACTTTATTAAGCATTCCAAAATATAGAAAATCAAGAATAATTTTCAGAAAAAAATATTTTGATTTTGTTAAGTATGATTTTTTTTCTAAAAATGTTTACTTAAACAACATATACCATTAAAAGTTTTACACTTAATCTGACTTTTTAAGTAGGTATTAAAAGGGTTATTGTGCTTAATATGTATATATATATGTATATATATATATATATATATATATGTATATATATATATATATATATATATATATATGTGTGAAATTTTTCCATATAAATTTTCTTTAAAAAGTATTTTGAAATGAGTATTTTTTTTAACATTTAAATATGTTTGTTTATAGATGAAGCAACTTTGTTGATATTTATTCATAATACTCTCTCTATCCTAATTTAACTGTCACCAGTATGTATAAGATATAAAATTGCTTATTTTTTTTCTTCAGTTTTTAAAACATTGTCAACATATAACGTTATGATTTTAAGTTATTTATTATAATTGTTTTATTTCTTTAAAAATACCCATATAGCTGTCGATAAATTGTTCAAATACCTCAAAATTATTTATTCATAATACTCTGTCTCTCTATCCTAATTTAACTGTCACCAGTATGTATAAGATATAAAATTGCTTATTTTTTTCTTCAGTTTTTAAAACATTGTCAATATATAACGTTATGATTTTAAGTTATTTATTATAATTGTTTTATATCTTTAAAAAAAATATCCATATAGCTGTCGATAAATTGTTCAAATACCTCAAAATTAAATTAACAAATTAAACTATCACAATACCCTGACCACTTTTATTGTGGAATTGTGCTTTCTGGGTTTACAGCTTCGCACAGAGCATTTCAGATGATACTCAAACAAATTGTAAAATTCAAAGTTAAGGAAACTTCTATTTTCTAGATGGTGGAATGCGGTGATACGTTCACCATCGCTGGTACGTCCGAAAATGCTGTGTATTTCTGGGGGAGCCGCCAAGTGCTCTTGCAATCGCCCACTCATCAAAATGTGCCAAACAGCAATGCTCAAAAACCGCCTAAATCGAAACGCCACTCAAGAAAGCCGAGTGACTCGGAATACCTTTCGGAAGTCAGTGAAACATCCGTGTCTGAAATTATAAAAATTGGTAACTGTTAAAATATGTGATTATTTTTTTTATTTCTCTAACCATAAATCATGTACAGGCTAGTTTGAGATTTTGCTGTTTCTAAACTCTTTGATATCTCTCGAATCCAATTATTTTAAAGCTTATTCCTTGGTATGTTTGTTAACTAGATATTTAAAGTACAGAAAATTCTTTTTTTTCTTGACGATCATACAAGTTATTACTTTATTTTGTGTGTAACAACAAAGATAGCCTCAAAATCTGACATTTGAAAGGGAAGGTCACTATTGATCAATTTTAATTGCATAGGAATTGCTCAAATCGAACGATTTTGTTCAAAATTACTAATTAAATTTATTTAGTTGCTTTTGCAAACACTGTTGGTAAAATATACATTACTGCTTAGTTTATTTATAAGTTATTGATTAGTTTATTATAAGTTACGAATAAGTAGGATTAGTTAGGAAAAAAAATTCTATACAAGCTGATATTTTCTTCAGTCGCAGCAAATTCACTACCTTTACAAATTGAACGATCAAGTAAAAAAAACCTAATAAATAAATTTGAAATAAACAAGTAGTTTTAAATATAACTACACACTTTAAGTTTCTGGAATTCCAAATTATAATAAAAATATTGGAGCCTATATTTGAGGGAGGGTAGTGAAAAGTTAGATTTTTCACAAAATAGATTATTTTTAATTAGAAGGTAAACAAAATCAAGAATAGTTTTAAAGAATATAATTTATTGTCAGTTGGTAATGAGAGATTGTTAATGCACTTAGTTTATATTTTTATTGCAGGTGTTAGCAACAGCCCGTTAATGTCAGAGATTGAAAGAATAGGACCTGATTCTCCGATAATCCAGGTCAAAACACCCAACGCGAGAATGTCGGAATCGCCAACGTCTTCCATGTCCAGTCGTAAATCCACCATAACATCTTATGATGGTAGGTAGCAAAACATTTTTTTTAAATGTGGTTGCAATTTACTAAGCAGTTAGCTAATGTTTTGTAGTTCATATGTATTCTTAGTATATTCAATGCAGCACTAGTTTTGCTGTTAGCAAAACTTAGAATTGTTATCTCTAATTAATGTTTTAGTACTAGCATTTTTAACCTATTTTTCACTATTCTTCCTACATATTCATTCATTTATTAAAAGAAATTCACCAATCGCAATTACGTTTTCAGTAAATATGTTTACAAAAATATTAATTATCAATAGCTCAAATGCTGACATGAGTATAGTTTTTAAACCAATTATTAGAGATTACAAACACCAAAAGTGGTAGATTTTCTCTTACTGTTAAACCAGTAGCTATTGTTTCCCATATTTGATATTCCATATTTAAAATCAATCTAATGTATTTTTATATTTGAATTAAGTATTTATTCAGCTACGTTGACATTGTGGTTTGCAGAAATAATAGTAATATTTAAAATATCACTATATAGTTTGAATAAAAAAATACTAATACATTTTTGTAGAGTTAATGTATCGTATACAAATGGGGAGATTTCTTTATTCAACATATTTTTTTAGATGACAAAGATACTTTAGTTGATTCTTGTAGTGGTAGAAGAGATGTTATTTTGTACCCTAAGGAAATTTTGGCGTAAGTGTAAATTTCTATTTTAGTACTACAATTTTTAACCTAATTAAATAATTTTTTTAATGACAAATTTACTCTTTTAAACGTTTTTTTGTTAGGATTATTTAAATAACCTGCTATAGTTTTACTAAATGAGTATAAAAATTTCATTGATTATTAATGGTCGAAAAAATTTTAATACAGTTTTTTTTTATCTGTAATTTTCTGTAAATCATATTACACACACAGGTTATAACATAATATTTATTATTACAGTCTCCGTTTTATTTTAAATATAATTATAAATTTTTTCTTTGTGTATATATATATATATATATATATATATATATATGCTGAATAATTTTCTTATATAAAATATTTAATGTTTTTTATGCGTACTAATATAAGTTTCCATTATATTGATTTTTTATTTTATTTTTCATTTCTCTTTCAAACACATTTAACATTTAATGCTGCTTTTATTTCTGCAAAAGTACATTAAAAATATTATTTTATCATAAAAATCTCAAATTGAATCAAAGTATTATAGTAAAAAAAAGCATTCAAGTAGATTTAAATTTTCAGATACATCTGAAATAATACCAATCGACATTTTGCAGAGTACAGAAAATGCATGAACTGTGAAAAATCAAAAATAAAGTTATTAAAGCCAATTGTCAAATTAGAGATACAGGCAACTCTCGCTATCTCGATCGGAAGTGTATAAAAATTCGAGATATCAAAAATTCGAGTTATCGAAAATCCTATAAAAAGACTGTTTTGGTAAAAATAAATACAAGTATACTTACCCTACTTTATTTAAAATATCTATCCAAAATAGTTTGGTGAGAATTTCTATTTTTATAGGAATCAATTACATTTTCCAAATGCGCGATTGCTCGAAATATCTCTGTTTTCATTTCCGGCCTCGATTCAATGAATGCAGAAAGGGGCGAAAGTTAACTTGCGTCGGATTCTTCAGGTTTTAAGTTAGTTACTTTCTGGACGGTCAGTAATGTTCCAAGAAAGTGACTTACTTTACTGAAGACACCAGCTGGCTTGAGTGATGATAAATCATTAATTTTCCATGTTGGATACTGCCTTAAAGGGAAGGGGATACAGTACAGGGAATCCAGTTTGGCAGCATCCAAACAAAAGGGTGAGGGACATGCAGGAATCCATTGTAAATACCTCCTTTCAGTAAGGCAGAATAAGAAAGAAAATAGATTTTTTTTCAAGATATAGAAATATTCGACTTATCACGAGTCTACTGTATCATAAATAGTCTGACTATAATCAGCAAATTGCAGTTGATACACAATTTTGTACTTCAAACTATCTTGAAGTTTCTATATAAAGAGAGGATAAAATAATGTTTATTAAATCAACTTGCAACTCTTTTGTTTTTATCCATAGTTTATATGCCTCCCCCGCTCAAATCGCCAAAGGCGAAATGGTCAGCCTTGCGAATGTGTACTGTTTTGGCATGCAAGTCTATCTGGCAGTGGACACTACGGCACCTCTTCCCCAAAAGCCCAGCAAAAGGAGCAATTTTATTGAGAAACCAGTCCTGGCGCCTGCTCCAGCTGTGGCTCCAGTGTCCCAGCACAATCCCACTCCAGCAGAGCCCAAGTCCCACTTCTCGGAGGAAGACAGTCTGGGCCCAGTAGTTATTCCTCCTTTTCTCAATGTTGACTTGTTAATGTGTTGATTGTAAATTGCACTTAGAAAAATTAATTTATTTGATATTTTTTTGGTTATTCGTTTGCTAACAAGGTTGATATACTCCTAGAAAATATTTTTTTTTTAGAAACTAACATAAAATGACAGAAGAAATTAAGCTTTTCAAATTATCTAGAAAAGTGAAAGAGTTTTTCATGACAAAAAATTGTGAATAGGCCTGTCATATTCTTTTCGACATTACTGAAATTTTTTGTTTCAGAGAATATAATTTTGTAAAAATGCCAATTTCTCCATTTGATTTTTTACACCTTGCTAAGTTATTATTTGTAGGCGCATCGTTTTCATAAGCTTCAAATTGAATGTGTGAAAAATTCAGTAAACATTCAAATTCAGTGCATTTAATTTGCAGTGGTTTTGATTTTAATATTTAATTTGCTAACTCTACTCGTATCTGTTTTGAAAATTCCTAGAATCAGCTAGATAAATTATAATAACCTAAAAAGCATAGTAATTGAACAATTTTCAAATATATTAATTGTTTTTTTAATTTCTGAAAATTCCTAGGAATTTTCCTAGATTTGAGTAAAATTCAATCATATTCCTGTGTTATAGTTCACCAATTTGTTTTATTTAGTCATAAAATATCAAATAAAAGTGTGGAACTTTGTTTTATTTACAAAATACCTTTTTGATTTAGATCCCAGAATGGCTTCGAATGGAATTAGCAAATGCTGTTTCTTCCACAACAATCGCCAAAAATTTAACTACAACAGGCATTGGTAGTACGCAAGGTATTTGCACTTAATGAAACTTTTAAGTTTTACCGATAAAATGTCATAAATAAATGGTGTGCGTATATCATTGTTTTATCTTCTAGGGTCTAATCAAAGTAGTCATCTAAATAAATACAATAGCCAAAAGAATCCTCAACTTATCAAAGTTCAGTAAGTTATAAAAACTTATTTAATATTTTAACTAACTATTTTTTGTAACTTGATTGTATAACTTTATCAAATTAATTTAACAAATATACATTGCCATTTTTTATGAATATACCTCTAAATTAGTGTTACTGGAGGCATGTTAAAGTATATAGATCCTCATTTTTTTAATAAACTTCTGATTTCTTAATATACAACATGACTTGGCTTTTAATTTGGCTTGTTGATCTTGTATTTTTGGCACCTTAACTTTAATTTCCATTTAAATAAATTACAAGAACATTGCCCATATTGTTGTAGTTACTATTACGGGTTAAATAAAACCTACTATTAAAAGAAAGAAAAGAAGAACGATAATATTAATCGTTGTTTAATTTAAGAATTTACCTGGCGTGATCGTATAGTTTAGAACAGACAAAAAACACAAGACTAAAAAATTGTGACCAAAAGAAAACAAATTTATTAAAACACTAAAATTAAAAAGGGAACGGAACACTAAAAAAACCTTACAAAATGCCAAACAAGTTAAAACTAAATAAATTAAAAGGGGGAGGGTAAACTAAAATTAAAAACTACTACCTTCAGCGATTTCGTCGAGAGAGACGTGGCAGGAGGTCATGGCGAATACAATACGAGTGCCCCCAAAAAAAAGAAAACATGGCCAAGCCGCTACGGCCATACTAAGTGTCCAAGATTGGGAGGTGGACAAAAAGGGGGGTGGTACTTGGCACATCCTTCGACGGAGTGTCAACTCCGATGTCAGCTTCAGAGGTGGTCGGTCAAAGGGCGTCAGCCAGTGGTGGTCGTCTAGCAGAGAAATCCAGTTCAGAGGTGGTTGGTGGATGGGACCTTCTCTGGGCGAGGATCACGGGCCTGACGGGTGATGGGGGAGGCGTCCAGGGCTGACATCAGAGGCAACGGCAGAGGACGGGAACATCCCTCTGGGTGCTACGTCGATGGGTGGCTGGGGTTATTGCAGTTAACCCGGCAACATCTACTGGAATGGGCGACTCTCGAGCATCGTTGAGGTTGGTGGCGGCGGTTAAATAATTCTTCTAACCCCGCATCAGCATCGGCGGCTATTGCACGAGATTAACCCATCGGGTTTTGAAAAAGGGCCAAGGTCCGCGTTTATAAGACGGGAGCTACACTCCTGTACGTCTTGAGGCTTCGAAAGATGCGTTAAAAAGTCCCGTCAAAAGGTGCGCTTACCAATAAATCGCCAAAACCTCCTTGCCAGATCCCTCAAAACTAGCACATCAATTTTCCTCTCAGCCAATCAGAGAATTTACAATTACAACTTCGGTTACAGTTAAACATAATTCCAGACCAGTACGTAAAACGGTCTCAAAAACACGAACTCAACTCACATACCAGACCCCAGATGTGTAACATGATACAGGAGGAGAGGCCGATGTGAGGACCCAAAAGGGTGGAAAAGACTTCAGACAGGCGTTATCACCCCATTTACAACTAAAAAGCTCTTAGGGGGTTATGAAAAAGGGGGAAATTTACGTTTGGGCTTAAATGGAATCAAAAGTGCAGGTTCCCAAGTACAAGTTTGACAATTAAATAGGATACATCAATATTACATAAATTAATTAATACAATTAGGGGAGTCTGAAATTAAATTAAATAAAAGAGGAATTAAAAATTAACCAATTATGGTTTTAACCATAACAATATTAACATTCAATTAATTATTGGGTAACCTATGGAACTACGACCAACACTGCTTGGCCGAATAAAAAATCTACTGCCTAGCAATGGAAAATGGTGCAAGTTAATTTTCAGATATATGTGACATACACTATTTAGCAGCCAGCCAACCCATATGGTCAATCATAGATGGACCTATTGTATAATGCTTCTTGAGTTGCTAATACATTAAAAAGAATATTTTGTGGACTGGGGATTAAATTAATATGCAACTCAATATTTTCAGACCTGTTCCTACAAATCCATCAAATCATCCGTTTGGAAGCACTAAACAAGAAACTTATGAAAAATCTCAGTTTTCAGTGCATAATGGCAATAATCTACCAATAAAAAATGTAAGTAATCTCATTTGTTTTAGTTCCATGTGTTATAAATGTTCAATTATACCACAAATTCTTTTAGTTTAAATTGGGAATTTGATCAATAACTAAACATCTAAAGTAAAGTTGTGTCCTAAATTGCCAACTGTAGACAAATCTTGTGGAGTGGAGTTAGTATTCGCTAGATCAATGTCCCCATTTACATGGTTCATACAGATTTTCAAAAGTAAAAATTAAGTAGTTCTTAAGGACTTTTTAAGGACCTCTAAAATTTTTTGGCGCCGTTAGCGGAGAATCGCACATTGTTTGGTGCAAAATTGACACATAATCACATGTCAGTGGGGTTTTGTAGCAAGTTGGCACAGGATACCACTTCCGAAAAACTCTGACGCAGAATTCCCATCCCTTAAAGATGCTACATTCTTCTGAATTACCTCTTTTTTCTAGAATGAGTACCGATTCTTCACAAAACAACAAACGAACTGAGATTTTCCAATGACGAAGTGTAGTGTATTATAATGAAATACCACTGACTAAAAAATCGAACAAAAGAGATCAAAAGTTCACTTTTTTTTCTGACACTAAATACGTCCATTCATGCCTTTCTCTCCTTGCCGATTTATACTTACGCAAAACGGTCAAAAGTGTAGACACGATCAACGTAAAATCCGGAATTCTACATTTCAATAATTTTAATGCACCCAGAATTCTGAGTTCGAAAATTAAAAAAACCCAGAATTTCGGGTTAGACAAGGAAAAATGCCACCCATGTGAATTAGTAAAAAAAACATGTTTGACAAAAATTAAGGACCTTAGTCGAAAATTAAGGACTTTAAGGGCCCTTAATTAAGGACCTACCTAAATTAAGTAGTTTTTAAGGACTGTGCGAACCATGATTTAGTTATGATACAGAAGTTTGGGAAGTAGGTTGCCAGAGATCTGATGTAATCTTCATATGACTTTCAAAACTGTGGGATAATATTCTTGAATATATTTCATTTGAGATAAATCCCAAACTGTTGCCAATTGTTCAAGTTATAGAAGCAGCTGTTGGTTTAAAGACAAATGTGTACTGGGGTGGTCAAAAAAATTATGGGCCATGCTATTGTTGACTCCTTTTACTTAAAAATATGAATATCAAATATATAACATATGAATTTTTTTAAAAAAACGTTGCATATGTGAACAAAAGCCTTTTTGTTATGGTTACTGCCTTCCTTTGACTTTTTTTGTTGTTTTAAATATTTCGCTGTAAAATACTTTTTTTTTTACTGATAAAGAGCACTACTTTTTCGTATTTTCAATTTTTTTTTTCATTAGTCGCTTGAATGTAAAGAAATGTAAAAATTAACCTGTGCACAAAACACAACAAATATATTTTCTTGTCCTCAATCTTAATTTGCAAAACGAATAAAAGCAAACAGTTACGAAGTTTTAAATAATAATTTTACAACACAATCACGTACATCACTGGTTCTCAATCTTTTTACTTTTGTTCTCGAGAACCATTGTCTCGAGTTGAAATTCATGTGTTCTTAGTTAGTCAAAAATTTATTAAGCCAATACAGCATTGTGATACAGCCAAACAAAGTGCCCAACAATTTGTGACCATCCTGTACATTGAATTGGAAGGTTGTTGCTCTACAAAAAAAATTCTATAACAATTTTAATGGAAAGTCATTGAAAGTTGTAGGATTTTGCACCAATTTAAAAAAACATTGTGTATTTTTATGATATGACATTAACTTCTTAATAATATCTTTAAAATGTAGATAAATTGATTTTTAATTTCAGGGACGAACAGCAGAGCTCGAAAGTGAAATTCTAAAACTGAAAGCAGAGTTGAAGATGTATCAAGACTCTAATAGAGTAACAGAAGAAGATGACGAGCTCGAAGTAAGTTGCTTTGTAAAATTTGTTTAATTCTATATATTACTTTTGAGCGGAGATTGCTATTCCATCTAAGCACAGTAGTTGACAATCTGTTTTTTTTAAACTAAAATGGATTCCCAACTATCAGGTAATCTCTACTTACATTTAATTTATGTGTTCTTCTTAGTTTCTGTCATTTTTATTTCTACCCTATAGTTGTTGTGTAT
This sequence comes from Troglohyphantes excavatus, assembly GCA_963932185.1. Classification (NCBI taxonomy): domain Eukaryota; kingdom Metazoa; phylum Arthropoda; class Arachnida; order Araneae; family Linyphiidae; genus Troglohyphantes; species Troglohyphantes excavatus. The sequence continues at coordinate 48,440,516 of OZ010678.1, forward strand.
ATCAATTACTTTAGAGGAAACCAAAGGGGATTAAAATAAAATTGAAATATTTGATAGCACAACGTAATAAGTTATCTAAAAACATGTAATACTAAATATCTTTGCGCTAAGATACTAAATTAGTTATTGTAAATACTAGTACTACCAGTAAAATAATTAGGACAATTACTTAGTAAAATAATGTGGGATTCACATCCCATAGTAAGTAGCATTGTAACTAACTACATGCAGCGACCACCAGGGGCACTGCTGCGCAGCCCCAACACACTTGATGCAAGATCACGCTACGGACTGGTAGTGTTGATCGTTAGGGCCGGTCAGAGACGACCGTTTTATCAATAATAAACGTAATTAGAAAGATTAGTAGGGTTGTTCTTAAATGAGTAGGACACAGCCCTATAAGTTTGGGGGCTCGACCGAAATCAATTGGATAACTCGTTGGATGAGTGGAGCAGAGGCTGCCGAAAGAAAAGCGCGTGGTTATCCGAAGTAGGCTTAACGGCGGCCAAAAATCAACGAAGATTTGTCTTGAGCGGAGCAGAGGCCCTGGAGGAAGGGCTGAGGAAAAATCGAAATCGACACGTTTCAGCAGAGCAGAGGCTACCGAAAGAGAAGCGAGTGAACACCCGAAGTAGGCTTAGCGTCGGACAAAGAATAGAATTGTCTTGAACGGAGCAGAGGCTGCCGAAAGCAAGCAAGCAGCTACAAAGTGTTGATCGTTAGGGCCGGTCAGAGACGACCGTTTTATCAATAATAAACGTAATTAGAAAGAGAAGTAGGGTTGTTCTTGAATGAGTAGGACACAGCCCTATAATAATTAGGTAAAATAATTTATTCCAAGGGGACTTTGCCTCCCTATTATCGCCTAGCAATAAATATTTTAATTTGGGATGTGTGTGCTGTTTAGTTAATAATTATAAAGTAATATGTTCATTTATATATACAATTGTAGCATCCATTAGTGATAGTTTTGTGTAGTACTATGATTATTTAAGCTTTTTTTCCCCTTTCCAGTTTATAGATGAGGATTACAAATCAAGACCATCTTCTAAGAAGAGTTTCTGGTCAAGGAGAGGAAGTCAAACATTGAAATCCAAACAGAGGAGTAGAATTTGTAACATACAATGACGTTTTATATTTTTATATATGAAATGTGTATATATTGTTGTTGAATAAATTATTTTAGGTTTTTATATGTCTATTTTCAAATTGTTTCAAGCATACATTTAATGAATTTAGAAAGTATACTATTGTTTAATCTGGATTTTATAAACCTTTTAAGTTTAATACTAAACTAACAAGATAATAAGGTTTCAAAAATATAATACACGAGCTCATACAAAAAGTTTTAATATGCTAGAGAGTTCAGTTGTAGCTCTTACAAACCATTTTACTCATACACCACTGAAAGCGGATGAGTGAAATTCTGTAATATTAATTTACAAAACATTGTGAAAATGTAGCCTAAATTGTTCAATAGGACCGAGCAGCCATTCTCTGAAAATACCTGGCTTGTGCATCAGCAAATACTTCCCCTACAGTCCGCTTTAAATAAATATCAACTTTTGGTTTGGGGGGTTGTGCCTCGCCTTGCTTGATGTCCACGGAAGGGTTTGGACCTTCCTTAGAACCACCATTTTCTTTTCCTTCAGCATTTTCGTTTTCACTCGCGGATAGTGACTCTTCAGAATGTGAAGAATCATCCACATCCTCTGCTCTTTTTCGTATGTTTCGAGGCAGTTTTCCGGAGTTCTCTGATCTCTTCCTTTTCCCCAGAATGTCCTCTTTGCGAGATATTTTCATGTCAAGAGCTTTCGAGGAACTAGACTGAGAACTGGCTATGTCCACTACCTTATCACCGTCATCCTCGTTTGAGGAAATGTCTGAATCCTTATCCATGTTGTCCTCGATCAATGAGGGTTTTTCTTTTCCTGTGTGACCAACCTTATTTCGAATGACGGTGTTCTTAGATGGTCGGACAACTCTGTCATCGGGAGTGTCTTCATCGCTTGAAGAGTCAATATCAGTATCCCGATCGACATTATCATCAAATAAAGATTTATCTTTTTCAGCCTGAACAGCCTTTTTGGACGAATTCCTATCAACAGCATCTTTTGATCGCTGAACAACTTTGCCATTGTCTTCGTCGCTCGAAGAGTCCATGTCAGTGTCCCGATCAACGTCATCAGGCAATGGTAAATGTTCTTTTTCCTTTTTGTATGTTTTTTGCAATGTCGTGTCTTTAGACGTACTTCCTGAGCCAACATCCTTATTCTTTCTTGAGGCTCCTTCTTCATCACTGGTCTTCTCTAACTTTACGACAACTTCCGATTCTTCCTTGACGATATATCTTTCTCCGAACACCGGCACCTTCTCTTCCCCTACCGACTGCTTTAGGAAATGTCGGTAGAAGCCGCTCAGGTCCTTCTGCTTCGTGACGTCCATCATCTCGTTGAGCATGTTCTCCCGCCTCTCGCGTTCTTCTTCCTCCTCCATCTCCTGCATCTTCTTCTTGTAGGCGGAGGTGACGAACGCCTCCTTGTCCTTGAACTTGTCACCCTCCAGCTCACGTTCGTGATGGACTTTCTTCTCGACCCTCCGCTCTTGGTCTTTCTTTCGCTTGTCGGCAGCTTTCAGGAGCGATCCAATGTACCTAGAAGAGTGAATCGTACTGTTAAGTATGACTTGTGGTGTGGGGGGGGAGGGGTCAGGGAAACCAAGCACTGCAACCGGAGGTCGATAGTACTGTCTCCGATAAAAGGAATATAAATGCCTGACCCCTAATAAAAAAAGAGACCAGTAGCTGAAGCAAAGATGCAATCAGAATATTATGGAGCTCCCAAAAGTCAAGTGATGCCCTAAGTGCTCAAATCTGTGAGCAGAAAAAGTGTCACACTCACAAAGAACAAGGACTACTTTTTTTTCTTTATTCCTACATCCCTTACATAAAAAGTCACCCGTAACTCTCATAATAATTAGGTCCCGGAAGCCGAAACGCGGCAATGTGCGTCGTACGACGCAGATTTTTTCAAAAGTCTGCGGACAAATTTTTGCAGAAGTCTACCATACGAATTTTTTTTATGTCTGCACTACTTTAGAACATTTTCTGCAGATTCTTTTTAGGTCAGATAATTACTTTTCTCGCATTTAAGAAAGTCAGGGGGTGGGGGAGAAGTCCCGATAATAGAAAGTCGCAATCACGATGCGCGATATAAGTTACACGTGTTTGAACAAATCTCCGCATACGTTTCTTTATTGTCGATTCACTTTTGTCAACTCCATGGTACATTTCAGTATATCTTTGAGAAGATACATTACTAGAAAATAATTAACAGAAACTTCTTTGAGAAAGGAATTTGCGCTAAACGAAAACAGTATTCTATACAGCTTCCACGGCAGATTTCCGACTTTGGCGATTGATTTTTTTTTCTCTTTTGGATTTAGTGCTCAATTTTTTACTTTAATGGAATTTTTTTTCTTTTTACTCATTCTTTTCTAATCTATTTGAGAGCCAATAGGTAATCAATGATGCAAGTTTTTCAAAAATCGGCAAGTTGACGTGCGATTACTCTGATTTTGTTGACTAAAAATGCATTTATTTTGCATATATATTAATTTTTGTCTATCTTTAACATGGTTTTCTTATTGAGTTTGTTAGTAATTTAATTATTACCAGCTAACCACAGTTGCCAATTTTATCATAAATCGGCATTTTAGCCCGGTGGGTTTTCCGATTTTCAAGACAGAAAACTTGTTTTACTACATGTAAGCCAGTTTTCTCGTTTGGAAAGGCATTTCTTTAGTTTTAACTTGCTCATAAAAGGTATACCAATAGTTATATTATAAATTAAGTTGCAGACAAATCTTATTCACTAATATCTTGTAGCAGGCTGTTAAGAATTTTTCTGCTACTGGGAGTTAGGTGCATCCTTAGAGTACTATGCCCAGTCAGTAATCCTATGGCCCTTTGAATACCATTGATTGAGTTTAATTAACTAGGGTAGCCACTACTACTAGTCTGTCTCTGGTCCACCCTGCTGTTGCTCCCTAAAAAAAGTACCGCAAATCACTACTATGGAAATACCCAATGCTGGCTCTGGTCCAGTCTGGGCCGCCCTTAGCAAAGACTGAGCCCTATGCCTTAATAATGGCCCTTTTAACATCCACACAAATTTATGAAAAAGTTCTCAGATTTTTGAAAAGTAGACTAATTTTTTTATTAACTACAAATATTTTATGCAGCTACATATAATTTGAATGGAATATTTATTCAAGAACTTCGTTACATAAGAAGTCTGTAATATTTTGATTTTTTAAAATTATTTTTATCGATATAAGCCTACTTCTCAATAATTCGATTCAAGCCTAAGCCACAATAATCAACTGTTCGATGGATCGCCTGTAAGCACCATAATCGACTCCCCCAAGGGGGTACCAGCTTTGATCCTGAGTAGTCGTAGACCTATAGCCCTAAGCCATAATAAAGGTACGAGTCTGTGACATTAGCACACAGTAAGTGTGCGCTTAACACTTTTAATTTTGTTGTATTTATTAGGGATGAACCGGATAGTGGTTTTGCCGAATACAGATATCCCGCGCACATTACATACCGGATATCCGATCGAATATCTCGCAGTTTCTTTTTTAGGAAAATATCTTCTCATATATTAAAAAAAAAAAAATTAATAGAGTTCTTACAGTTAAAAAAAAGTTAGTTTTTTAAGGACTCTCAAAGTAAAAAATTATAGGTATAAAAAAAACTTTTAACGAAGTTTCAGTGAGTACGTACACCATAACAGTTTTTTAATAAACTGTTCATATTTATACTGATTTTGAAACGGCCAGATCTGTACTGTACAATGCGTTTGAAAATGTAATTTTGAAATATTTCCAAATTGCGTCATATTTTCCAAATTGCGTCATATATACTAAAACTAGCTTTTAGACTGAAAAATAAAACAATTTCTAATATACAACGAACAGAGACTCTACACATCACCCCCTATGAGATTTGTTCAAACTTGAAGATACTCCAACTGCATGATACCTATAGTGGCGTGTTCCGAATGCCCGCAACATATCTGCCTTGCTATCTATTCTTTGTGAACCACCGTGTCTGAAACGCACTCCTTACCTACCTGAATAGCCCGAGAAAAATTCAAGGAAGAATCTGCACACTGTGAATACATTGGTAGAATTTTCAGGAATATACTTAAAGCAAGAATAAAGATAATTGATCGCCACAAAAAAATCTTCGATGTTTTATTCATCCGGATAATCCGGTAAATCTGATATCCGGTACTGTACTTCCGGATATCGGATACCTAGTTAAAAAGCAGTGGGATAGGCCGGATATCCGTTTCATCCCAAGTATTTATATAAATTAACTGTATAACTGTCAAATCTGAACCGTAACCAATAGCCATTGGGCAGCACTAGTGCAACGTTATTTAACCAGCAAGTCTTGTCGAATGACAATATTATAATTTAAAAATATATATATATTTCATGAAATTGACATATCTTGAGAAAGAGCCTCAAGAGTGAATCGTACTGTTAAGTATGACTTGTGGTGTGTGTGGGGGGGGGGGAGAGAAACCAAGCACTGCAACCGGAGGTCGATCGTACTGTCTCCTATAAAATGAAATTGACATATAATGAATTTATGAATGGAGAGATAACTGCAGCATATGATTCAACATTAGTAAAATCTGACCAACACAAATTCTTGATACAAAAACATAACTTCATCTGCATATTTATAAACGTTGATTAATTAGTTGCAGAAAATGGTGTTTACTTAAAGATACACAAACTAAACTACAGGTTTTTGACGACATTTTGGAATCAAACTGAAGCATGCCAATCTTACTCAGTTTAAATTTTACTTGCATGGTTATTTATAGTAATTATCTCATATTTTAGGGGTTATTTATAGTAATTATCTCATATTTTAGGTTGAGAACATGGTTCACCTGACTGGTTTTAGAAGTGTAACTCCAAAACTTTTAGTTCACAAAATTGGTGATGAAAAGCAGTTTTAGCGAGTGCCCCCATACTTTTAAGTTTGGCAAATGGGTATTAATAAAAATTATGGGTCAGGTTTACTGTACGGTCACCCTTGGCGCGATTTTTCCGCATTTGGCGATAATTTTTTTTAAATGGCAACCCCCCTCCGAAACGACAAGGAATTGCAGCAACCCTATTGGACAACAGTTGCCAAAATGGCGAGATTTTGAAAAAGTCGCCAAGGGTGACCGTACAGTAAACCTTTACCAAAATTATCCCTCAAACAGCAGGTACAGATGTAGTATAGGACATTTGGCGAGCGAGGTTTTATTTGGCGTGCTTTATTGGGGCGATAAATTTATAGTATGGCAACCCCATCTGACATTGTTGGTATATTCCGACTTTCAATCAGGCGACCCTATGACGTCATAGCGCTGTTTAACGGCAATTTTTCATCGCCAAAAAAAAATCGCGCCAAATGTCCTATACTACATCTGTTCCAAACAGAATACCAAGTATAGCTACTAAAACATTCACTAACCTAGAAGGTTTGCTTGTATCTTTCGGAGCCACTTTGGCCACCTCCTGCGCTTTCATATCATCATAGATGCTATCGTACTCGTATATAGACGGATCTTCGATCACTTCTGGAAGAACAGTCTTCTTTGGCTTCGCTTGAGGAATGCTGGGCATCTTCTTCTTTTTAGTTGGCTCATCTTCACTGTCTGATCCTCCGAACACCGTGCTCACACTTGGACGATACGACTGGGGTCGTTTGGATATGATTAAACCGAAAGGCTTTGATTTGTCCATTTTATTTTCGGTCCAAATTCGCTGAGATTAGCTTCCTTCGAGCCACTGACACTAATACTTACAAAATAATAAGGCTGTGAAGTTTTAACAAAAATTGCTTCAGAAAGACTTGGTTGAAATTATTTGGGAGCAGTCTAAATAAGAGGAATTAGCTCTTATAAAGCGTAAAACAGACACAAAATGTTGCTCTGCTCCTGAATAACAAAAATAAACCTGCAATAATAAGGTTTACTTCATTTCAGTTCGAATTTATGAATACAGAATGAGAGAGTTTCACGTGACGTATTAACATGGTAACTTACTAGTAGTTTCGGTTTCTTCCCTACAGCAGACAACTTTGCTTTGGTTTGTTTAGTCACTACGATTGCAATTAAGGGAAAGTTTGTTTATAATATTTGATTTTTTCCAAATAAGTAATATTTTTATATCATATATGAATAAATTTAAGTACAGAAATACTTATATTTTATTTGTATATAATTATAATTACAACAAAATACGGGAAAATACTTTTATTTCAACACAAAAATACTTGATAAACGATGACTACAATCTATCTCTGTGTATGTAGTAAATATTTCTATAATGAGGTATTATTTAAAGAATAAAACTTAAAATTATAGTATTAGAGCTAAAGCTCCATGCTAACCCTACGGAACTTCTTCGGCGTCGCTGGACATTCTCCATATTCCGTTGGAACAGCGGTCTTCTTCTTCTCGGCGTGAAACTCCCCCATTGGCTTTATATTTATTTTATGAAATATTTTAGAAGGATACGTTTTGGCCAAAGACTTTTTAGCATAATTTTACTTTAATCATAGTTTTTATTTTGAGATGAGTATTTACATTGAAGATAGCTGAAGAAAAAAACAAAATGGTTTGGTTAATTAACGTCGCATTAGATCTGCACAGTGGGCTATTATAAAATGAAAGCAGACTTTTAAACAGCCTTTATGAAATAAGATATGCATGGAATATCTATGTACCGTTAAATAATAAAATGTGTAAAAATTTCAATTTGACAAATGGATGAATTGGACCTTTTTTTAAAAACCTAATTTTTAAGTGCGTTTTATGCAAGAAAATATGATACTGCATATGTTCTACTAATTTTATACGAAATCGTTTTCTTAAATTACAATTAAACCTCGTTAATCGGAAATCGACATGAACCGTTCGAAGTGTCGACCCGAAGGTCCTTACTTCTTCATCGAAATTATCCCAAATGGGAAGAATTTTAGTGGGTAGATATTATGCAGCCTGCGGTTGCGTAGAATAGATACAATTAAACCTTTAAACACGTTAGTCTTAATAAAGTTTTTAAAAGAAATACTTAAAGTGGAACTAATTTATATGCATTAAAAAAAGAGCGCCATCTAGCGGTAGCTAACAAATTCCCTCAATGGAAAATTTCAGTTTTGGCGATTGTATGTTAAATTTGAGGACGTAAGGATTAAAAGTGAATGAATTAAATAGCCAACTTTATGAAAAATTCTATGGATTTTTTTTTTAATTTTCAAAAAGTAGGATGACATTTTGGCCCGTTTGCAACCCTAACACCGCCTTGGAAAATCTCTCTAACACACATAATTTATCAATTTATTTTCATTCGTTTAATTTGTAAAACATATATTTATAAACGCTAGTTTTTACAGAATTTTTAATAATTTCATACTTACCTGGCACTGGGGAAATCCTTGATCAAGTAGGAGGATCCCCCGAGCAGAGACCTTCCATTGCACTCCGGTTGGTGGACGCTCGCCACATTCGCAAATTGCGATTGCTTGGGGTGCACAATTTTTGGTAGTGGGGACAGCGTTCGCGCAGTCCCTTATAATATTAACATTAAGCATCATATAGCTTATTTAAATAATGTGTCGAATATATTTCGATTACCTTTTAGACAATTATTCTGTTCACTCGTGTATTCATAATTAGAATGATCCCTGTGCCAGGAACAATTGCTAACCCAAGTGTAGCCGGATTTCTCTATCTAGTAAGCTGCTTAACAGCTAATTCAGATGAATCGGCATGGACCTATCGAGGTTGACACAGGGTTAGTTTATGGTAATTGAAGATATTATTATTCACGTAGCTCAAAATTATGTTTTTTCCATGGAGGGCAAATCTAATTTAAACATGGAACACATACTACATCGACGTGATATTAGTTTACATAAAAATCTGATACATTTTAAACATGTTTTTTTTATTTGAATTTATTATAAAATACAAACACTGAATATAATACATACTATAACAAAAAATATATTTTAATTTCAAGTGTTATTTAGTATATAGGGAAAATAACAAGGATTAATTATATAAATATGCCGATTTTGAAAACGTGCATGTTTATCGACACCATAGAAATTCAATACAGTGTCATAGTGTCCTTCCCCTACCCTGCCTCTCCGAACATCGGCACCTTCTCTTCCCCTACCGACTGCTTTAGGAAATGTCGGTAGAAGCCGCTCAGGTCCTTCTGCTTCGTGACGTCCATCATCTCGTTGAGCATGTTCTCCCGCCTCTCGCGTTCTTCTTCCTCCTCCATCTCCTGCATCTTCTTCTTGTAGGCGGAGGTAACGAACACCTCTTTGTCCTTGAACTTGTCCCCTTCCAACTCCCGTTCGTGATGGACTTTCTTCTCGACCCTCCGCTCTTGGTCTTTCTTTCTCTTGTCGGCAGCTTTCAGGAGGGATCCAATATACCTAGAAGAGTGAATCATACTGTTAAGTATATCTTGTGGTGGGGGGCTTTAGGGAAACAAAGCACTGCAGTCAATTATACGGTCCCCTAGAAAAGAAATGCCTGACTAGTTAAAATAAAAAATCCTGTAGTTGAAGCAAAGACCTAATCGGAATGTTATGGAGCTCCCAAAGCTCAAAGTTATGCCCCAAGTGCTCAAATCTGTGAGCAGAAAAGGTGTCAAACTCACAAAGAATAAGGACTACGGTTTCTTCCTTATTTCTACATCCCCTACATAAAGGGTCACGCGTAACCCTCATAATAGTTAGATGCCTCCTAAGAGTACTGTGCTCTGTCAGTAATCCTATGGCCCTTCGAATACCATTGATTGAGTTTTAGTAATTCCTTATGACATGAATTAGGGCAGACACTACTCAGCTTCCTTGTCTGCCTCTAGCCCACCCTGCTGTTGGTCCCAAAAAATAGAGAAAACAGTACCTCTAATCACTTCAATGGAAATACCCAATGTTGGCTCTGGTCCAGTCCTCAGCAAAGGCTGGGTACGGTGCACACTTAGCAGTGTAGTGCCCTTTTAACATTCACACAAATTTATCAAAAAGTTCTCAGATTTTTGAAAACCAAACTGATTTTTTTATTAACTACAAATATTTTATGCGGCTATATATAATTCGAATGGAATATTTATTCAAGAACTTCGTTCCATAAGAAAGCTGTATTGTTTTGATTTTTAAAAATTATTTTTATCGATATAAGCCTAATTCTCAATTGAACAAGACCAAATTTATGTCAGTCGTGATATTTGTCAGGGAATAGATCCCTCTATGAGATTAACAATTGAAAGTACAAGTTCTTCCGGAAGCACTTTTATACACGACACATTTTGCAGTTTGAATTTTTAAACTATTTTTTCCCTGCCAACTCGGGACTTTCTGAATTTTCTTGTGGTACTACCGGCTGTTCTGCCAGAAGGAAGAAAAAACCTCTATATGATTGTAAAACTGAATCTTATCGACAGTACTTCTAGAAAGACGTTGTATGTTCCATCATTAACATGGTACTTCATGTAGCTGATCATTTCATGCCAAAAGCGAAGAGAAAAAATCATTTTATATGTAAAATTCTTATTTTATGCGTCTTTCTTTGATTTGCGCGGGACCCTGTGCAGTGGCACATGTCGCACAACCCTAAGGGCGGCACTGGGTTCAGTAAAGGGAGTACTAGAGTCCAATTTACAACTAGTAGGTGTGAAACTACTCAATAGAAATATACAAAACTTCTGAGGTGTGTTGATGTGATATGTAATGCCCAGTAATCTTCAATCTTTTATTTTTAATTTATACAAATTTCTTAATTTTTAAAAATATTTTTTAATATCCATGCTTTAGAGTGCATATGTGGTGTGAAGATTCAAATTTTTTTCCCCTAGAAAGCCATTTGAAAATGTGTAGCATAATGTTAAGGTTTTTTATCAATTAAAATAAATATTTTTCACCTGCATCAATAAATGTACTATTCAGATTATAAAATGGGGATTCAAATAAGCTTTTGAACTCAAGTACACAAAAAAATGCACTTGCATCCGTGCACTAAGTCATTTATATGAAATATAATCTTGAACAGCTGTCCAAAAAAAATTGGTAAATCGCAAATTTAGGGATATGATAAATTAGGCTGTCTTGTTAAAATACAACTGTTTTATTGAAACTATCAGCATAAGAAAAAAACAATATAATTATCCAGACAAGGGTATTATTTATCGACAACAAGATAGGCAAGAAAAATAAAATGCTTCTAAGGACCATTCGTATACAAATAAAATCCCAAGCATTGCCCTTAGGCGCCAAAGGGAGCTTAGGCGCCAAAGGGAGCTCACCAAACAGGGTCACCCCTGACTAAAAATGGCTCAGAATGAATGAAGGCAAGAGAAACAAGGCTCGATGGGCCAGCTGGCAAGGACTACTGCAGGTGATAGAAGGTGCTGGAAATCTAGACTAAAGGCCTTATGGGCAACTGGGCATTCGTTTTAACCAGAACTGCTAGTGTTTCAGATTGCTGGTAGTCTTACAACTGCTGGAAGGTTAAGGATTCGACCACTTCACTGTGAACCAGTGTCGGTAAATTCCTAGTGTACGGTGCCTCCTTGGCGCGATTCTGAAAATTGGCGCCACGGCCTTTGCAAAACAACGTGAAACGGTGCGAGAAAAAAAATAGGGTTGCCGTACATCATGATATTGCTAGAAAGGTCATGAAGCAGGGTTGCCAAACTATAAAATTTATCGCCCACCAATTGTCGCCAAATCACATTTGGCGGGGCACCGTAAACTAGGAATTAACCCCAGTGTCTACTTAAAAGGTCACCGGCAAACACACCAACTTGATTGATGGTATGAATCGTGTACTAGGAATTTACCTTTATTGATTCATTGTATTCACTATAATCAACTGCTGAATGGTCCGCAGTGTAAATTTTACTTGTATGTTTATTTATAGGGTTAATTTCTAGTGTATGGTGCCCCTGCCAAATGTGATTTGGTGACAATTGGTGGGCGATAACTTTTATATTTCGGCAACCCTATTTCATGACGTTTTTAGTAATATTAATCAACCCTTTTTTTTCTCCTCCCACCGTTTCTCGTTGTTTGCCAAAGCCTTGGCGCCAATTTTCAGAATCGTGCCAAGGAGGCACCGTTCACTAGGAATTTACCATTTATAGTAACTAGTATGCGATTGGTTAGATCGAGAAAATGGTTCAATTCGCAGGATTTAGAAAGTGTAACCCGAAGACGGGTTTGGCAAATTGCCCAAATTAATAAAAATATATAAATTATCCAAGTATAGCTACTAAAGCATTCACTAACCTGGAAGGTTTGCTTGTATCTTTCGGAGCCACTTTGGCCACCTCCTGCGCTTTCATATCATCATAGATGCTATCGTACTCGTATATAGACGGATCTTCTATTACCTCTGGAAGAACTGTCTTCTTTGGCTTCGCTTGAGGAATGCTGGGCATCTTCTTCTTTTTAGTTGGCTCATCTTCACTGTCTGACCCTCCGAACACCGTGCTCACACTTGGACGATACGACTGGGGTCGTTTGGATGTGATTAAACCGAAAGGCTTCGATTTGTGCATTTTATTTTTTGATAAAATTCACTGAGATTAGGTTCCTTCGGCCACTGACACTAATAGTTAGAAAATAATAAGGCTTAACAAAAATTGCTTGAGAAAGACTTGGTTGAAATTATTTGGGAGCAATCTAAATAAGAGGAATTAGCTTTTATAAAGCGTAAAAGAGACTTAAAATGTTGCGCTGCCTACTGAATAACAAAAATAAACATGCAACAACAAGGTTTACTTCATTTCAGTTCGCATTTATGAATGGAGATTTGCTTTTTATTTATACGAGAGTTTCACGTGACGTATTAACATGGTAACTTACTAGTAGTTTCGATTTCTTCCCTACAGCAGACAACTTTGCTTTTGTTTGTTTAGTCGCTACGCTTGCAATTATGAGAAAGTTTGTTTATAATATTTGTTTTTTCCAAATAAGTAATATTTTTATATTACTTATTATATCATATATGAATAAATTTAAGTACAGAAATACTTATATTTTATTTGTATATAATTAGAATTACAACAAAATACGGGAAAATACTTTTATTTCAACACAAAAATACTTGATAAACGATGACTACAATCTATCTTTGTGTATGTAGTAAATATTTTTATACTGAGGTATTATTTAAAGATTAAAACTTAAAATTATAGTATTAGAGCTAAAGCTCCATGCTAACCCTACGGAACTTCTTCGGCGTCGCGGAAAATTCTCCATATTCCGTTGGAACAGCGGTCTTCTTCTTCTCGGAGACTCCCCCTTTGACTTTATATTTATTTTATGAAATATTTTAGAAGGATACATTTTGCCCAAAGACTTTTTAGCATAATATTACTTTAATCATAGTTTTTATTTTGAGATGAGTATTTACATTTAAGATAGATGAAGAAAAAAACAAAATGGTTTGGTTAATTAACGTCGCATTAGATCTGCACAGTGGGCAATTATAAAATGAAAGCAGACTTTTAAACAGCCTTTATGAAATAAGATATACATGGAATATCTATGTACCGTTAAATAATAAAATGTGTAAAAATTTCAATTTGACAAAATTTCGACGTAGATAAATTGGACCATTTTTTTCAAACCTAATTTTTAAGTGCGTTTTATGCAAGAAAATATGATACTGCATATATTCTACTAATTTTATACGAAATCGTTTTCTTAAATAACAATTAAACCTTTAAAAACGTTATTCTTAATAAAGTTTTTAAAAGAAATACTTGAAGTGGAACTAATTTATATGCATTAAAAAAAGAGCGCCATCTAGCGATAGATAACGAACGCCCTCAATGGAAAATCTCAGTTTTGGCGATTGTATGTTAAATTTGAGGACGTAAGGATTAAAAGTGAATGAATTAAATAGCCAACTTTATGAAAAATTCTAGGGATTTTTTTTTAATTTTCAAAAAGTAGGATGGCATTTTGGCCCGTTTGTAACCCTAACGCCGCCACTGGAAAATCTCGCTAACACACATAATTTATCAATTTATTTTCATTCGTTTAATTTGCCCAAACATATATTTATAATCGCTAGTTTTTACAGTTAAAAAGAATTTTTATATATATTATTAATAAAAATAGTTTTCGTCAAATTCATAAAACACAATTCAAACCGTAAAATAAAATTTTTAATTTGAATATAATTAATACCAATATTTTTTACTAATATTGAACGTATATATAATTTAAGATTTCTATTAAATTTATACTTACCTGGCACTGGGGAAATCCTTGATCAAGTAGGAGGATCCCCCGAGCAGAGACCTTCCATTGCACTTCGGTTGGTTGACGCTCGCCACATTCGCAAATTGCGATTGCTTGGGGTGCACAATTTTTGGTAGTGGGGACAGCGTTCGCGCAGTCCCTTGCAATGTTAACAGTAGATTTTAAAACATTTATAGAAAACAGTCGTATAATTATTATTTTATTCACTCATGTATTCATGTCCTTTTAGGGACAATTGCTGACCCAGGTGTAATCTGATTTCTCTACCTAAGCTGCTTAACAGTTGATTCGGATGAAACGACCGAGTTTATGATATATAAAACTATTTGTATTTTAACAAACATTATTCATTTTGCTGAAAATTGTGTTTTTTCCGTGGAGGCCAAATCAAATTTAAACATGGCACATACGTATATAGTTTACAAATCTGATAAATGTTAGGCATGTTTTTTTTATTTGCATTTATTACGAAAAAATAAACACAATATAATGCTAAAACAAAAAATTTAATTTCTAGTAAGTGTTTAATTTTAAGTAAGGGAGAAACTAACAAATATTAATGATATAAATATGCCGATTTTTGAAACGTGCATGCTTATTGACACCATTGAAATTCAATACAGAAGAAAGCAAAATATGTTTTTAATGCACAGAAACATATGGATTATTAAATTGCGACTTTTTAGATTTTGGCTAATAAATAGATGTTTCCTTTAGAAGAAAATCCTCAATCCTCTGTTATGTTTTTTTTTATATATATGTTCGCACAAGATTTCTGTTCTAATTAAGATATTTCTTTTTTTGTTGAATTGGAGATGTCTCACGTGGGCACCTTTAGAAAAAAATATCCGGTTATCCTGTATTTAACTATCCAGAATTCTCAATTAACCGGACCGTTTGAAAAAAAAATATTGCCCGATTTCGAAAATTCTTTTTTTGTTGGATAGAGAAAAATCCACTTAGGCAAAATCTGCGAAAATAACAATGGGTTATCCGGCTGTTATATATCCGGAAATATCGATTAACCATCAGGCTCTTTTTTTAAACAGTTTGTCCCATTCATCTTGAGATACTGTCAACAGTGTGTCCAATGCATCTTGGAATACTGTCAACAGTTTGTCCAATGCATCTTGGGATAATGTCAACTGTTTCGTTATGCGCAGAACTTGAAAACCGATCGAAGTGCACAATAAAAACTGATCGGCGCAATGTATCTCGGGATACAGATTGCTGCGCAGAACCGGTGGGCAATACTTTATACTTCCACTTATTGGGCTTCTTCTGATCACCACTTGCCACACTGTGCACCACAGGTTTGGTTGGTTCGGTTAATTAACGTCGCACTAGAGCTGCACAGTGGGCTATTGGCGACGGTTCGGGGTCTATCTCGAAGGAAAGACACACACACATTCACACACACGTTCATACATGCACCTCGTTATTTGAGAACCATGGTCAGATAACGAGGAAACACCTGAGCTGGCACCCAACGCCTTCAATAGACGTCGGGACTTTAGACCCCGATCAGATGTATCGTGCACCAGTCCGTGCACGATACGTCCGCCGTTAATTTTTGCGGATGTTCTGGACGACTTTTCTAGTATTTTGTAGCGAAGCTGGCAACCCTCCGATCGCAAGATCCCAACTATTTACTTTTCTTTGTCAAGTCCATCACCTGGCATCGAACCGGGAACCTTCGTAGTCCTCGCTGACGACCTTAACCTCTCGGCCACGGAGGCCTTGTGCACCACAGCATCGATTTTTCTCTCACAAACCACAATACAGCCTGTATTGTAAAACTTTGAAAACCAAACAAAAATTAATAAAAGTGTACTTTATTAAATATTATCTTTAAAACGGGTGCCATCCCTACTTTTCACTTTAATTAAATTCTATCCTTATAACTTCTATTTAACGTTATCTACACTAGATGGCGCTCCTAAGCTCAATTCTTGAGCCCTACAAACTTTCACCTTTTCTCGCCCTCCTCTTACAAACAAATAACCAAGAACACACAAACAAAATTTCATTTCCAATGATTTATTTGATCTGATCTCCAACCAGGCCGCCAACATTCGCCACAGATCGCGCCAACGCGCTGCAGTCAGCATCCGCAAAATTAGACACAAGTTTCCTCCAGCGTAACGACCTCCCCCGTATCATAGTAGTAGGTGGTGCGGGTGGTCGTTTTTGATGTTACCTGTTTGTTGGTCCGAGCCTGCAGAACCGTCTCCTCAAGTTCGTCCAAGGCCATGAGGTGGAAGGGCAGACCGACGGCCATCGCAGTCCCCAGGAAGGCCACCATGATGTGATGCGTCAAGTCCTGGAAACAAGTGGGATGCATCAAGTCCTGGTCTTTTTTTTATGGTTCTAAAATAACGAAGGTGCATGTATGAATGTGTGCGCGAATGTGTATTTGTTCCTGGGTCTTTCCTTTGAGATAGGCCGATTGAAGGCGTTGGGTGCCAGTTCAGGTGTTTCCTCGTCATCTGACCATGGTTCTAAAATAACGAGGGGCATGTATGAATGTGTGTGTGAATGTGTATGAGTTCCCGGGTTTTTCCTTAGAGATTGACCCCAAACCGTCGCCAATAGCCCACTGTGCAGCTCTAGTGCGGCGTTAATTAACCAAACCAAACCAAACCAAACCAATCGAGATAGGCCGAGTGGATTAAGGCGTCAGCTGGGAATCCAAGGGTCCCCAGTTCAAAACCTTGCGATGGACTAGACTAAAGAATAGTAAAAAGTAGTGATATTTCAATCGAAGGGTTACCAACTTCGCTACAAAAATAATAGAATGTCGTCCAGAACATCCACAAAAATTAACTGCGTGTATACGGGACTGGTGCACGATACATCTGATCGGGGTCCAAAGTCCCGACGTTTATTGAAGGCGTTGGGTGCCAGCTCAGGTGTTGTCCTCGTCATCTGATCATGGTTCAAAAATACGAGGCATCGTTCCCGGGTCTTTCCTTCGAGATAGGCCCCGAACCGTCACCAATAGCCCACTGATCAGGTCTAGTGTGACGTTAATTAACCAAACCTTTCAGGTAGACCCCGAACCGTCGCCAATAGCCCACTTAGCCCACTGTGCAGCTCTAGTGCGACGTTAATTAACCAAACCAAACTTTTTTTTTTTTAGTCTCTGGAATTGTTACTGAGATTGTCATCTATGGCTCCATCAAAACCAAAGATAATGGAACGGGAAAGATAGGCCAAAGTACATGCACACAAAAGAGGCAATCGGTGCAATGCATCTTGGGATACTGATAACAGGTTGCAGACACCTGAGAATGGACTAAGAGCCATTCCGAGACATGGAGAACCAGTTGACGCGTACACACGACTCAGTCTCATTGAACACCGTGTTAGCACCGTCCCACAATACCTGGCGCTTTGTCATGCGCAGAACTTTGAAAAACGGTCA
>OZ010678.1:48458516-48516016 GCA_963932185.1 Troglohyphantes excavatus
GATCCGGTTCTGATGGAGCGACAGACTTGAGAGTGGTACCGTTGGATGTGGAATGGCAAGGCGCTTCAGAAGAAACGATTCCCGACGATCCTGGCCCAAAACTTCAGGAGTTGTGGATTTTAACCAAAGAAATACCATCATATTTTTTCAACAACACCAAATGTTGGGTGACTGGAACGAGGGACCAACAGCAACTGGCCAAAAGGATCTTGAGCTCAACCTCTTATGGGGAACGATTCAAAAAAAAAAAAAAAAAAAAAAAAAAAAAAAAAAAAAAAAAAAATTTTTTTTTTTTTTTTTTTTTTAAATGGCTTATAAGTCGTGAGCTCAAGATCATTTTCCTAGATGACCACCAACCTGCCGCTCGTGCTGTTTGGGACTTGTGAAATTTTAACACTTTGGAATTGTTTCATGTTACGCACCTATTCAAGATTGACCTGACAAGTTTGGAATTGTTTTCACGTTAAGCCTATTCAAGATTGACCTGACAAGTTTGGAATTGCATCAGCTATTCAAGATTGACCTGACTAGTTTGGAATGAATTGTTTCACGTTAAGCCTTCAGCCATTCAAGGTTGGCCCGACTAGTTTGCAATTGTTTCACGATAGCTATTCAAGATTGGTACGACTCATTTCAAGTTTGGAATACCATTGGAATCTCAAACTATTCCATCCTTGGGCAGCATCCTGTCAAGCTTGGTCAGCATCCTTTCAAGGTTGGAGGTTGGACATAGTCAATCCCCCTACAAGAACACAGCTTGTGTCAGTGCGCATGCGTTGAGCCAGACATACAGTATATAAGCAGCCGGCATCCAGCCACCCTCATTCAGTCTCAAGCATTCATCAGAGCAAAAGCAGTCAGTCATGCATCCAAACATGGATTTCGTTGCCCATGCGCAATTTATGTGGTACGGTGGTGACTGGGTCCCTCGACACCTGGTGTTTGTGGCTGTATACGATTCAAAGGAAAAGTATTGCGTGCAGCCGGCCAAAGAGTCCCTCACCGGATTCACGTACAAAGACATTCAGAAGAATATCCAGCTGGTGCCCAACAACCCGTTCGAAGAGATTCCGGACGATGAAACCCTCTTCCCCGTCCCTGTGCTCGAGCTGCCGAAATACCTGTCTCGGGACTTTTATGACAATATACTCAACTGCAACGGCTGGGCGGGTGCCACGGTGGGTACGGTGGACATGGCCACCTTCATGTACCTGGAGCCCCTCTTTCCCGAGGGAACGGTGCAGTATCTGGGCCCTAAAATCCTGAAAGACTCTGTGTACATGATGGGCCGAAATGCAGATGCCAACGGAATTGCCATGGCAGCGGCCGAACAAGTGTTTTTGGCCCGGCAGTCTACCAACGATCCCTATTGGGATGTGTAAAATAATATTGTAAAAAAACACCTTTTTGTGAATAAATGTCTGTTTTCCCCATGTGGTGTTGTGTTTCATTTAAAAAAAACCCCAAAACAATGGGAGAGAGCTTTCGGGTGCCACATGTGGCATTCGAAAGCTCTCTCCCATTTTTTTGGGTCCATTCAGAAGCCAACCTTGGTGAACTTGAAATGGACTTAAATATTTTGTTTACAAGTGCAAGTCCATCGTTGGCATGAC
Source organism: Troglohyphantes excavatus (assembly GCA_963932185.1). NCBI lineage: Eukaryota > Metazoa > Arthropoda > Arachnida > Araneae > Linyphiidae > Troglohyphantes > Troglohyphantes excavatus. The sequence goes on from OZ010678.1 coordinate 48,460,130, forward strand.
TCAAATGGGATATCCAACGTTGACCAGTGGCCTGAAGAGTCGTAGACATGTTTACAAGAAACCATTGGCCAGAAACCCTATGAACTGGTGGTGTGTCATTTTGAAAACACATGGTGCTGGTGACAAAAATTTCTGGTCGCCCCTCAAAACTTTTTCTGGGTGACTAACATATTAAAAAAAAAAAAAAAAAAAAAAAAATTTTTTTTTTTTTTTTTTTTTTTTGAGTGTGTATATAAGTCGGACCCCTTGAAAACTTTTTACCAGTTGCTGCCTGACCATCATCCTGCGTGCCTGCTCTCTTTGCTCAACGTGAACAACAAGTCATGGATATCAGTTACTTGTTGGACGAATCGCTGTCTCCGTTGCCAATGACACCTGAATATTGGCGTGGGGATGCACCACCACGGCCGATTTCCCCGCCGCCACCTGTCTTTGTGCCACCTGTATCCAGTGAACCTGTTCGTGAACCGTATCGCTATGAAAGAAAACCCTATCATCGGCCATCCTACCGTAGATCCAAGCCAGCCTATCGTCGACGACCCTACCGTCGGCCAGCATATCGTCGACCTAAATCACCGCCCAAGGAAATACCACCACCTTCCCGTCATCCCCCTGCAAAGATTGTCATTCGGGAACCTGAATTGCTGTTGCCTACCGGTCCATGGATTCCCCCGGAAGCCCGTAAACTGGTCGTGTCGGGAGGAGACATGCAAGTTCATTTTCATCCCAAATGCATGGCCGTCCTCTGTATCCGGGACAATGGATTTACTTTGACCAACGGTTTCATGACATATTCCATGGACAATACTGGGGACTTGCACGTCAAAGTAATGGAATGCGTTCTGAGAATGCAAGTGGGGAGGCTGTGTTTTACCGATCGAGTGACGAAACTACGATGGAAAATGATGACACCCCCCGACGACAGTACCATCCGAACGTTTATGATGGAAAAGGATTTGGATGCGATTGGGACTTGTCCTTTTTGCAAATTGGATCGATGCCATCGGTACTTGGCCGTGGTGGGGGGCATTTCAAAGGTGTTGCAGTATCCCATTGAATTGATCCCGCATTAAAAAAAAAATTCAAACGACACCAACCTTGGCTCAAAGATATTCCAATGAATGGTTTCAAACCAACATTGGAAAAAAAGGATTTGTTTCAAACCAACATTGGAAAAAAAATGATTTGTTTCAAACCAACATTGGAAAAAAATGATTTGGCGTTTAAAAAAATATTTGGCGGGATGGTTTGGCGCTCGTCTCGAGTATATAAGCGCCAGACGACTTGCCATTGGGACCAAAACATTCGACATGGATCAACTCGATTTTATTGCTGTAGCTCAATTCATGTGGCACGAGGGGGCGTTCGTCCCACGCCGCATCGTGTTCAATTCGATTGAATCGACCAAGGTGCAGATGGCTGTGGAGCCGAGCCCTAGTTCCCTTCGCTTTGGATATTCTGACGTGCTGAAGAATTGGAATCTCCCCAACAATCCCTTTGACAACCGCGATGGGATCGATCATACCGACATTGTGCACCTGAACGACATGGCCCACTACCTGAGCCACGAATTCTATGCGACTCACCTGCAGAAGGAAGAAGGCGATGTGGTATACATTGGATGCCTGGACATGGCGACCTACCACTACCTGGAGCCCGTCATGCCGGAAGGGACGGTCCATTTCCTGGGGGCAGGTGTGCTTGGGAACCACTGGTACCTGATGGGTCCGAAACTGAATGCTGGACTGTTGGCTTTCAGAGCGGCCGAAAACCTACACGAAGACAAATATGGGCAGGAATACCTGTAAAAGTTCCCCAAATAAAAAAATAATTACCGAAATGGTGTTGTGTTTCTTTTTTTGACCCAAAAAAATGGGAGAGAGTTCTGTATATACAGGTGATTTTCACTTGTATATGCAGAGCTCTCTCCCATTTTTTTGGGTCAAACTACTTGCCAACCTTGGTAATCCTACTTGGCAATTGTTTGCAAGAAACTTGCCAAGCTTGGGTGTTAAAAAAATGACATGTTGAACAAGTTTTCCCCCAATCCAACGTTGGTTATTTTGAATTTTATGGTGGATCCACCCACCAGATGACGTCAAATACCCACTGGCCAATCGCATCACTCGAAGTTCCATTTCGTGTGCATCCAACGTTGGTGTCGCTCTTCAGATGACGTCAAAGGCCGACGGACCAATCCCACGCCAGCTGCGAGTATAAAACGGACTCGCAGCGAGTGGAAGGCATCATTTGCAAACATGTTTCCCTGCGACACGTATCGAGATGTGGAGATTACGTCCTACAAGCAGAAATCTTTTCATGACTTGATGGAATTTACTTCATTCATGTTGAATGCGAGTGCGGATTTACACAGGGCCCAACCACCCCCCGATGATGGTGTGGTGAAACCCTTGACCATGTCGGACCTGTATGATTTCCTTCTGGAGCTGTTACCTGATAGGTACGACGAGAAATATTACCTGTTCAACGTGGCGCATTGGCAATTACAGGCCAACCTGTACTCTGACGACCTCGAGCCTCTGTGTCCAAAGTATGCCTCCTATCCCCATCCTGCCCTCCAAGCCATTTACATGGATCGTGTTCTGCCCGACGTATACAAGATGCTGGCCCATTGCTGGACTTTAAAGCCCTTCACTTTACCAGAAGGGAAACTGGAACAATTGGGCAATTTGCTGATGGCTTCCATCTACAGGTATCCGTTTCCAGAATCCTACCTGAGCAGTGCCGAACCCTGTGCCATATGCCTGGACACCCTCTATATCGAAAGGTACACCACCTGTTGCCACCATTCGTTTCATTCGAGGTGCCTGTTCCTGTGGTTGAGCGATCACAATACCTGTCCGGCGTGCAGAAATTATATCATCTATTGACTTTGGCCACCCCGAAAAAATGGGAGAGAGTCTTTTTTTGAAATGTTTGAAGGAAATTCCTTCATGCATTTCAAAAAAGACTCTCTCCCATTTTTTTGGGTTCATTGTCAAGCCAACCTTGGTGCTATGAAACATATTTTTTACACAAGAAGATTGCCAATGTTGGCATGAAATGGTTTTCACATGCATTTTATTTCAAGTGCAAAACAAATGGCCAACCATGGAATGAATTGTAATTCGCCATAAAGTGAAATATTGCATCAACGTTGGCTTCCATGGTTGGTGTCGCTCTTCACATGACGTCAAATACCCACTGGCCAATCTCACGGCAGGCTACGACTATAAAAGGGACTCGCAGCGAGTGGCAGGCGTCATTTTTCCAATATGTTTCCATGCGACACGTATCGAGATGCTGCGATCCAGGCCTACGTGCCAAGGTCGTTTCAAGATATGATGGAATTTACAGTCTTCATGCTGAATGCCAGTGCGGTGTTGCACAAGATCCAGACCCCCGATGTCGTACCTGTCGGACACCTGTCCGAATTCACCGTGTTTGATTTCATTCGAGACCTGGTACCCGGGGATGGACCTGATAAAATTGATTTCGTCTTTGATGTGGCCTACTGGCAGTTCCGGAACAGCATGCGCGCCGAGCACCTGGAGCCCCTTTGCCCGAAACACGAAGCCAGTCCCTATCCTGCCCTCAGAGCCGTCTACATGGACCAGGTACTACCCAATCTCTACCACCTGCTGGCCTATTCCTGGACTTTGAAGCCCTTCCCTTTCGCCCTGGAAAAAATTGAAGAGATGGGGGACATGCTGATGGCTTCGGTGTACAGCTATCCGTGGCCAGACTCGTATTTCAAAACCACGGAAACGTGTGCCATTTGCCTGGAAAACCTGTACATTACACGCAATACCACCACGTGCAAACATGTGTTTCATTCGGAATGCCTTTTTCAATGGTTGGTCAATCACAATACCTGTCCGACCTGCAGACACACCCTCATATCTTGAACACCAAAAAAATGGGAGAGAGTCTTTTTTTGGATGCTTATGCATTCAAAAAAAGACTCTCTCCCATTTTTTTGGGTTCATCATGAAGCCAACCTTGGGTGGAAACGTTATGTGAAACATATTTTTCTTAACAAGAAGATGGCCAACGTTGGCATGAAAAAAGGATTTTCATGAAGTCAGCCAACGTTGACCAGTGACTTGAAATGGTTTCCAAGTGGAAATCTAACGGAACTAAAGGTCAACCATGGCTAGCGAAATGTAATCCTGGAAACAACATGCAACACTAAAAAAAAAAAGTTGGGGTCCCAACATCTTGGCTGGCAGTCTTGAAAAGAATCTTGAGACACATTGAAAAAAAAAAAAAAAAAAAAAAAATTTTTTTTTTTTTTTTTTTTTTTTTTTTTTTGAATCGTTCTATAAAAGTCAGACCCCTGGACCAGTTTTGCCATTTGCACTTGAGACTGACATCATGAATGACTTACCCGTTCACAGGCTCAATCCAATTCATATGGTGGATTACGTCGTGTTGATTGAATTTAAAGATGGCCAGCCCTACCAGTTGGTGTTCCTCGATACCATCAATTTTGAATTTCACGTGACGATTGGTGTCAACTGCTCTTCAGGCTCTGGATTTCACGTGCCGCTCGACTACCTCGACACGTTTCTGGTGGATTTCTTTTATTCAACCTGTTTACCGACGCATCATCGTGGACCAGCCATCTTGGGAACGCACGATGGACCGACCTGGCATTTCTTGTACGATCGCAAGCTACCTGTCGAGTACGTGGACAACGTGCCCTCTTCGCAACACTTGCCGGTGCCATTTCAAATCTTTCAACTGGCCAATTACGTCAGGGAACAAGCGTGGCTCGATTCCCTGCTGGAATATGTCGATACGGCACCACGAGACGCTCAGCAGAAATGGAAACGTGCTGATGGGAACCGGCGGTTGCAACGGAGTGGTGAAGAAGAACACATCCTGATAGCTTGAAAAACAGCACACAACATGAAAAACTTGTCATGGGGGGCTAATGACTTGAAGCCCAACTCAAACTCTCAAAACTGGCTCAACTCAAAAATCATTTTGAATGATTCAAAAAAAAAAAAAAAAAAAAAAAAAAAAATTTTTTTTTTTTTTTTTTTTTTTTTTTCACACTGGGTATATAACTCAGGGCTTTGGGAAAAGTTTTTCCAGATGACGGCCGGCCACCACCTCGAACAGTACATCGTGTTTCAAGTTACCTTGTGCTATTTTTTTTTTATCAAGTGCCATCTGATTGACCACCATGGCTGAGGAGGAGGATGTGCGGATCCCTTCCAAGCTGTTTACCAATTTGCTGGTGGACTGTAACATTCGGCACGGCCGATTGTGTCATCGAGATCGGGAGAAAGCGGCCCATCCGATTCATTTGGAATACGTGGCCCTGGCCAAGGTGATTCTGAAGGAAGCGGAACATTTGAAATCCTTGCAACGCACCATGCGAGGCTTGCAACAATCCACGTATCCCCCTGTTCCGCAGATGGTGCAGCCGTGTAAATCGTGTCTGGTCACCTGTGGCAGAGTTCAGGAAGAATACAACGATACGCTGAGTGGCATGTACAAGGAGCTGTACGAACGATACGTGGAGGCTATCGGGGAATTGGAACGAGGCTTGGACATGTTAAAGGACAAAATGAAACAAGCCGAGCGGGGCATGGCGATAAATGCCATACAGATGGTGTCGACCACGAGACCATAACCACAAATTCCCATCTACTTGAAGTTCAACTCAAATTCCCAACTACTTGAAGCTCAACTCAAATTCCCAACAACCTCAACTCAGATTCCCAACAAGCTCAACTCAAATCCCAACTCAAAATCATTTGCAACTATTGAAAAAAAAAAAAAAAAAAAAAAAAAAAAAAAAATTTTTTTTTTTTTTTTTTTTTTTTTGAAAGCCTTTAAAAGTCAGGACTTGTGAGCAGAGTCTTCACTTGCTGGTTGGCCATCTCACGAGTCGTGTTGTTATTTTTTTCCAAGTGCCAAGAATTTGTGTCAAGTATGCCAAAGACATATTGCTGTCCCTTGAAATGTTTTCCAGTCCCTCAAACCCAGGTGGATGGCATGGCGTGCAAGAAATGTCGGTCCTTTAGTTTCTGTCGCTGTCGTTGCCCCACGTACATGCAGAAATTGAGGGACCTGCATTGCTGTGATTACCAGTGTATTCAACCCGCACGCCACATTTGCCTGTTGTGTCCAGACGAGTGCTTCTGTCTGTGTGTCACTCGGCAACGGGACGTGCTGTTGGCACAACCACCGGTTCGAACGACTCGCATCAATGGAAGCCTGGTGGAATTGGTCAAACAGCGCAAGTCCACCCCTCGATATTGTTGCGAGTTACGATGTTTCCCGATTCCCGAAGACCTGGTCAGAGGATTGGCTTGCTGGCGGTGTAAGGCCGTCAACTATTGCAAGTGTGACTGTACGACGTGGATGGAACGCTTTCCGGTCGCTTTCAGAATATATGGGCCTAGATTGAGAGTCCATCCGCAATACTATCACTGTGACAAACCCAATACAGTAGGATGAAAATCATTCTAACTCAAAATCATTCTGAGCTCAACTCAATTTCCCAACAACTCAAAATCATGTGTAAGATTAAAAAAAAAAAAAAAAAAAAAAAAAAAAAAAATTTTTTTTTTTTTTTTTTTTTTTTTTTTTTTCATTGGGTATATAACTGGCAGGGCTCTGGAAGATTTTCACCACTTGCCTCTTGGACACCGCTCTCACCAGTTGCCACCACTCGACTCGTTTTGCAATTCCCAGTCAGGTTCTACAATGGGTTCCATCCGTTCTACCCTTGCGTCTGGATTCCAGAAGCAGTTTGATCAAAGGGAACCGGTTTTTTACCAGATGGCTACGGAAGAGGATCCCGATGACAGCATGATTCCCTATGATGAGGGGGATTTAACACCCACGCCAGACCGTTCGTCCTCCATACCTGATGATCGGGCAGATGTCGACATGAATCCTGATGCAAGTGTGGAGGCTGACGACGAGTTTGTGGTGTGGTTCAGAATGGATTCTGATCAAAACAATTCGGTAGCTGATCAAAACAATTCGGTAGCTGATCAAAACAATTTGGCAGCTGCTGAATCAGACGATGGCAAGAAGGTGCTTCAAGATACAAGCAACTCTGGCAAATGTTATCGTGACATGGATAAATGGTTTCCGTCAGACATATCTGATGATGAAGACTAAAAATGTAAATTGCTGAAACAGACACACCCAACTTGAAATTGGGTTTGCCCAACTCAAAATCTTTGGGAAGGTATTCAAAAAAAAAAAAAAAAAAAAAAAAAAAAAAATTTTTTTTTTTTTTTTTTTTTTTTTTTTTTGAAACTCTTTATAAGTCGGTAGCGCTGACAGAATTGTGTCAGTTGCTGTTTGGCCATCCGACGACTTGTACGCTCTCTACACTTCCAACATACGATTTTGACTTTTGTGTACACATCATGTGGTTTCGCCTCTGTCTTGGCTCTTTTTGCCAACCCCTTGCCGCTGCGGTGGGTAGCGATGGTTACTTGTACTGGCGGATCGTGGACTTGGGCATTCTTTTGGGGAAAAAGAATCCTTATTCCTTTGCCAGCCGATTTCAGCAGCATGTTGTTGGACAAGATGTATTTCCCCCTGGACCCAAGTATACCCACAACACGTTGAGATGCAAATTGATTTCCACGGAATTCATGTACCATCGCCTGTTGGAAGCGGATTTGACCAAAGCCAACATGTTTGCGGATACGCTTTGCAGAGGAATAGGGTCAGTCAAGTTTCAGAAACGGTTTTCAGACACGGTGAAAGATTCCCCTATACTCTTTGCGGGGATGGAAGGCAATGTGTCCATTCCCGATTGGATTCGTCAGTTTGTGGCAGACGTCACCTGGTGTAGGGATCCTACACGACGGAATGCTGATGAACCCGTTTCGAATCCTGCTCCCCTTGCCGAGCCTCCCTTTTCGAGTGGTGACCCAATAGTTTCGAGGGGTGACTCAACAGTTTCGACTCCAGGTTCGAGTGGTGACTCAACAGTTTCGCGTCCTCCAACTGTTTCGAATGGTGACTCAACAGTTTCGACTCCAGGTTCGAATGGTGACTCAACAGTTTCGAGTCCAGGTTCGAATGGTGAACAGGTCAATTCACCGAGTGCTGCACCTATTGAACAGACTACAGTTTCGAGGGATGCTGCATCTGTCAAGAGTGAGGAGCCCAGTGAAGACGAGCTCGTGATTGATATGGAGAGGTGCAGTGATGATCAACCCATTGACAGAATGCCGGGAATTTATCAAATTGCTCTGGATCCTATTGAAGCCGTGGCCACCGTGTACAAACCAACGGAAGATAGTCAGGTGAATCAAATAAACTTGTTGCCGGTGGAGATTCAACCCTACCAGTTGCAAGAAGTGGTGGATTCTAGACCGCCAAACCCGATTCGACCTGCAGATTGGCACATGAAAATGGAAGGTTTAAACCAGTTGCCAAACGTGATTTGGCTGGACACTGGACCCACGATAACAGCTTACCGGAAAGGTGAAGTGGAAACCAAATAACTTTGTCCCAAAACCAAAAAAGCTGGTGGCTCTAAAAACTTTTTTCAAGATGATTAAAAAAAAAAAAAAAAAAAAAAAAAAAAAAAATTTTTTTTTTTTTTTTTTTTTTTTTTTTTTTTCATTCATTGCATATAAGCCCGAGCTGTGGGACAGGTTTTTCAGTTGTGCTCCCAACAGTTGTACAGTGATGCCTCCCCAAATATTTTTTGAGTGACTGGACTTGTGTAACTTGAATCAGTTTTCAAATGGTTTGACTGAATCGTACTCATGTTGTTGGCCTTCAAAATACAGTGGGAATTCCTGTGACAAGCTTGGAAATACGTTTGGCTTTCATTGATTTACATTCAACATTGGGAATTTCAATTGGCAAAATCATTTTTTGGCCATTCAAGCTTGGGGAAATACGTTTTCATCATTGGATTTTTCCATTCAAGTTTGGATTTTCCCATTCAAGCTTGGAAATACGTTTTCATCATTGGCAAAGCAACTTGGCTTGGCGGCGTTTGGATTGGCGAGCAACTGGTTTGGCGACGGGAGTGGACCTATAAAAGGAAGCCTGCTTTCGAGGGTCGGCATCAGTCAGCGTTCAAGTCGCAATGGATATTTTCCCCGTGAATCGAGTGTCTGAAGAGTTGGAGCCTTTGTATTTCGATGCAGATGTGTGGGAAAAGGAAATCCGCCAACATCGGGTGCAGGCCTTCATTTCGTTCATGGAGCCCCATGAAAATAAAAGGATTTATCACAACGCCCTGCCAAAGGACTGGTTCAGGAAATTTCTGGACAATTTCTTGAGGTGCTTGGACTCGGCCAAACATTCCGGCTATTTCGATCCCAACGAAATACAGTGGGACCGGATTGTGAAAAAACTCATGAAAAATCCTGACCGGAACATGAAGAATGCCGATACCCGACTTGGGTTTCGGTTGGATAACATGTACTTGGTCAAGCACGGGTTTACGTTTGGACATTGGATTGTGGATCCTGGAATGCATCACGTGTTCCAAACGTCGTTTGCGCCCATGGTGTGTTACGAACTACCAGCGGCCAGTGTCAATTCCCGGTCCCAGCCCAATACCGTTCGTAGGAGTTTGAGTGCCTACGATCAGATGCTCTACGAACGGTACGTGTTTCAGCCTCATTCCACGTACACCATTCCTTCGGGCACGCGGTACGTGGTGATGGCCGTGCAAAAGACCCTCTTTTCTGTGGACGTGGTGCCGAATAGTGTGGTGATTCCTGGCATGGAGTCGTTCAAGACCCACAAGTCGTATGGCGGCGCGAGTGCGTACAATGTGCCACCTCCGACCCCTGCGGCCCATCGACAACCTGAGATGGTCATGCCTCGAGAGCGGCAGATGAAACGAAAACAGGTGCAGAAGAATTGGGGCAAACCCTCTAAGCGTGTGCCTGTAGAACCACCGCCAGCAACTCGTGTTGTGGAGCCAGCAACTCGTGTTGTGGAGCCTGTCCGCAAGAATTGGGGACAGTTTAAAATTCCCAAGCGTGTGGAATCTCGTGAGCCAGCAGCTGTTTCACCTGTGTGGATGGACACCACCCCTGTGGACTTGACAACATCTTCTCCGTCACCAGTTGTTGAGCATCAACCCCTGTTCCTAGAGCCGCTATTCATGGAGCCCCCAGTGGAGTATTCACCAGCAGTGGTGCATCAAGAGCCTGTGCAATCGCCAACCCCTCCTGTTGTGCATCAACCCCTCTTCATCGAGCCTCCAGTGGTGCATCAACCCCTATTCATCGAGCCATCACCAGTTGTGCAACCACCAGTTGTGTCACCGGTGCAACCAGTGGCGGCTCAATTATCCATGCCAAATTGGATGGAGCCTGCAACCCCTATACACTTTGACATGACTGAACTCCTTTTTGGACATGATGATGATGAAATTCCGATTTTGGATGAAGCCATGTTAATGGAATTGGGTTTCGTACCACCGCCCCAAGATCGACCCTCAGATGAACCTTTGGACTTGACGACCCCCAGAAGTTTCCCTATTGTCACACAACCATCGGCCATTACATTTGTAAAGCCAATCGATTTGTCAAAATAAAAATAATTTCCAATCCCACACTTGTGTCGTTTTGCTTATTTGAAAATTTTTTGTAGAGGTCACGGTGCTCCACTATTTTTTCGGCCGACTGTATTATGCAGCCTGCGGTTGCGTAGAATAGATACAATTAAACCTTCTTGAATATAAAATTGTTCGAGGCACCAACCCGAAGGTATTTTTCCTCTTCATCTAACTTGGGCCTATAGGCAACTAAATTTCTGAGATATCTGGATTTAAAAGACAAGGGACAGGACAAATACAGAACATATACAAGAAAAATATAAAAACTGGGAATTGCTTTCGATTATGGTACAGAGAGTAACAAGTAAAAGGTAACATTTAGATCAAAAATATAAAATCTGAGATAGTGCCAGGCAACTGGTTCCGAAATATATACTAATATGTCATAAGGTAAAAGCAGTGGAGAGCACGATATATATACATATACATAAACACATATACACGTACATACACAATACACACATATATACACATACATGAATACATATACATACATATACACACATACAAACTACAATATATACAAAAACAGGAAAATATATTAAGCTCGAAAAAGAGAGGTAAGCACGGCATCTGTGAGCGCAAACGCAGCGTAGGGTCGCCTCCCAGTATCTTCACGTAGAACTTCATAATTTAGGCTTGCCTGGATATGCGACCGCGGCTGAATTGCCTTCCGATAGAAGTTGATGTTGAGTTTTATGATGTGGTCTGCTATTGTGTCTATTTTAAGGTCTCTATGAATAAGGGCGTTTCTGATATATCTTGTTGCACCTACAAATTCACGCAGGATCTTGTTTTGGGCAATCTGTAGGCGTTTCAACTCTTTCTTGGTGACTGTGGTCCATGCAGGAGACGCATAAGTGAGAATCGGTCTAATTGATGTTTCGTATAGTCTCTTCTTCATGTTGAGTCCAAGCTTCGATCTTCTACCGAGGATAGGTCTGAGTCTATTCATGATGCCGGCAGCTTTACCCGCAACGCGCTTGAAGTGGTCCGACCAATTTAGTTTATCATTTATGATCAATCCAAGGTAAGAGGCTTTCTTTACAATGGGAATGTTTGTATTGAAGAGCTTGACTGTAAATTTGATCTTCTTCCGTTTGTCTTTTGCTTTTACAACAAGAATCTTTGACTTTGATGCGTTTATCGCAACTTTCCACTTCGAACACCAATCCTCAACTTCTGGCATCTTCCTGTCCAGCTTTTCGACGGCAAGCTCTGGATTAATGGATTTTAAGATGATGGCTGTGTCGTCAGCGTAGAAAGCTGTGAGACAGTTGTGATCTTCTTTAAAGGTACAATTAAACCTTTAAACACGTTAGTCTTAATAAAGTTTTTAAAAGAAATACTTAAAGTGGAACTAATTTATATGCATTAAAAAAAGAGCGCCATCTAGCGGTAGCTAACAAACGGCCTCAATGGAAAATTTCAGTTTTGGCGATTGTATGTTAAATTTGAGGACGTAAGGATTAAAAGTGAATGAATTAAATAGCCAACTTTATGAAAAATTCTATGGATTTTTTTTTAATTTTCAAAAAGTAGGATGACATTTTGGCCCGTTTGCAACCCTAACACCGCCCTGGAAAATCTCTCTAACACACATAATTTATCAATTTATTTTCATTCGTTTAATTTGTAAAACATATATTTATAAACGCTAGTTTTTACAGTTAAAAAGAATTTTTATATATATTATTAACAAATATAGTTTTCATTAAAATCATAAAACACAACTCAAAGCGTAACATTAAAAACTTTTAATTTGGATATAATTAGTACCACTATTTTTTACTAACATTGAATTTATGTATAATTTAAAATTTCTAATAATTTCATACTTACCTGGCACTGGGGAAATCCTTGATCAAGTAGGAGGATCCCCCGAGCAGAGACCTTCCATTGCACTCCGGTTGGTTGACGCTCGCCACATTCGCAAATTGCGATTGCTTGGGGTGCACAATTTTTGGTAGTGGGGACAGCGTTCGCGCAGTCCCTTGCAATTTTAACATTAGAATTCAAAAGGCTTATTCAATTTTAATGTGTTTTCATTACCTGCTCATAATTAGAATGATCCCTTCTTAGGGACAATTGCTGACTCAGGTGTAATCTGATTTCTCTACCTAAGTTAACAGTTGATTCAGATGAATCGACCGAGTTTATGGTATATAAAAATATTTGTATTTTAACAAACATTAGAAACATTATTATTCATTTAGCTGAAAATGGTGTTTTTTCCGTGGAGGCCAAATCAAATTTAAACATGGCACATACGTACATCGACGTGATATTAGTTTACAAATCTGATAAATGTTAGGCATGTTTTTTTTATTTGCATTTATTACGAAAAAATAAACACAATATAATACTAAAACAAAAAATGTAATTTCAAGTAAGGGAGAAACTAACAAAGATTAATGATATAAATATGCCGATTTTTGCATGCTTATCGACACCATTGAAATTCAATACAGAAGAAAGCAAAGTATGTTTTTAATGCACATAAACATATGGAGTATTAAATTGCGACTTTTTTAGATTTTGGCTAATTAAATAAATGTTTCTTTTAGAAGAAAATCCTCAATTTTTAGCAATTTTATTTTTACGATATGTGAGCGACTCAATGCTTTAAGTAAATTTTGATTAAAATACATATAAAAAATACCTTTTTTTATTATTATAGGAAGCCTTTAAGTCACTCAATTGCATCATCAATCCTTCAGATTGCCCAAAACAAGATCCTGCGTGAATTTGTAGGTGCAACAAGATACATCAGAAACGCTCTTATTCATAGAGACCTTAAAATAGACACAATAGCAGACCACATCATAAAACTCAACATCAACTTCTATAGGAAGGCAATTCAGCCGCGGTCGCATATCCAGGCAAGCCTCAATTATGAAGTTCTACGTGAAGATGCTGGGAGGCGACCCTACGCTGCGTTTGCGCTCACAGATGCCGTGCTTACCTCTCTTTTTCAAGCTTAAAATATTTTCCATTTATTTTGTTATAGTTGATTGATGCTGATTGCTGTTACGCCGTTTTTGTATATATTGTAGTTTGTATGTGTGCATTGTGTATGTACGTGTATATGTGTGTATGTATATGTATATATATCGTGCTCCCCACTGCTTTTACCTTATGACATATTAGTATATATTTCGGAACCAGTTGCCTGGTATTATCTCAGATTTTATATTTTTGATCTAAATGTTACTTTTTATTTGAAACTCCTTTTTCACAGTTAGTCCGTCAGTATTGGTGGTCTTACCTAGTCCGCTTAAGTTTCCGACCATGGAGTTATCTGATGATCCACCACCGGATTTCGAATATTATGTCGAACTACAATATGATCCGTTCTTTGATGAGTACATTAATAAAGTATTCCAATTTCAAATTGACTGGCCACGACTTAGCAAGTCAGATCGTTTAGCACAGGAGAAAGAGCTCCGAGCTACCGAGAAGATTGTTGATGAGATGCTAGTCAAGCATCTTAATAGCAAGGACAAGCGGGAATCGGATGATCAACATGATTTGGAGATCTCTGCGTCTCCAATTGTGAAATCCAAAGGGAATAAAAACAAAAAGATGAAAAAGCGTTCGACAAAACCACCCTTCATGGAGGCCAAGTCGGGCGCAAAGATCAAGGAACAGGAATCGGAACCTTCAGTGGAACCATCATTGTGTCTACAGAAATTAATCGAACAACCATCATCTGACCTCAACCCTCAAGTGGAAAAGGCGGTGGTGATTGATGATATCACCACTGACAACACTATGGATACAGGGGAAGAGGAGAATAAGGATTCTCTCCCGCCTCCACCTATCCTTCTTAAACCAAATAGTGACACTCTAAAACATCTAAAAGAACTTAACAAACTTTTCAATGGAGCACTAGTGTGCGAAAATTCTGGAAAACTCGTCAAAATTCAAGCCCCGGACACAACTCTGCGCTTAAAAACATTGGACTATCTCAAAACTGCTAATTGTGACTTTTTTACTTTCGCACCCAAATCGAAACAAAACCTCAAAGTGATCATTAAAAGACTTATCCCGGAAATCAAGCCGGAGGACATCCTAAATGAACTCAGAGATATGAAATTCGAAATTACCAAAGTTGTTCAATTTAAAAAAAGACCCTCCAAAAAACTAATTGGAGTATACTTAATCGAATTGCCCAAAAATGACTCGAACCTCAAAATTCTTGATATCAAATGTTTATGTTTTTTCGATATTAAATGTGAACTTTTCAAACCCAAAAATGAAGTTGCCCAGTGTTACAATTGTAACCATTTTGGGCACAACTCGGCTAACTGCTCTATGCCAACTCGCTGCCTTAAATGCGGCGAGGGTCATGAGACTAGATCATGTGTTTTCCAATGGGTTGATAACCCTAAATGTATCAATTGCGGGAATCACGGCCACGTCGCTTCATGGAGACACTGCCCGGATTTCCCCAAAAAACAAGCTCCTAAACCTTCTGAAATTGTTGTGCCAGTTCAAAACGCTCAAGGGAAGCGTAAAGTGCAAAACACAACACAACAGAAAACGCAGGAAAAAGCTCAGAAAGGACCCCCCCCAACAAAACGCATTTCAGGAGTATATGCCACTGTTGGAGCTCCTGAAAGAGTTAAAAACTATGTTTAATTCCACCCAAGGTATTCAGTTGTTGACAACTGCCATTCGTGACAAGCGCAACATAGCTGGTAAAGTTAATGCGTTCATCTCTTTCTTCAGTGAAAAAGAGCAGCAGCGATCTCTCGAAGAGCGCGCTGGTTCCTCTCATCAATGAATATCAACCACTTCTACCTGCGGAAGCACTCATCGCACTCCCTGGAGTTCGAGATTGCTCCGCCCACCTCAAAGAACTCATTGCAAACTTTGTGCAAAATCCCCTCCAAACTGGATGGAGCAAATTCAGTTCTAACCAATCCGAATGTTCTTTTCTTCAAAGTGACTCTCTCGGCCCCTGTCGATGCCATTTTCTGACTATCTTAGTGATTTGGCTACCCTTCTGTTCCTCGTCTTGGCATGGTGCTTCGCGAGTAATTTCTGAGCGTGTTGCGGATTTTGAACCTGTGTTTGTGTTGTGCTGTTCTGTGTCGTCCATGCATTGTACTTTGTCAATTTAAGAATCATCTCATGTAGATATAATTTTGTTGTAAGGGTTAAAGAAGCTTCGCTTCTAGGTACCTAGACGAATTAAATTCCGTTCAAATTACTTTTTATTTGTTACTCTCTGTACCATAATCAAAAGCAATTCACAGTTTTTATATTTTTCTTGTATTTGTCCTGTCCCTTGTCTTTTAAATCCCGATATCTCAGAAATTTAGTTCCTTATAGGCCCAAGTTAGATGAAGAGAAAAAATACCCTCGGGTTGGTGCCTCGAACAATTTTATATTCAAGTCAATCCTTGCGAATAATTCTTGCAAATGTTGCAGTTTGGAATATTTTAGGTAATCACGATAACAATACAAATTTCAGTCTTATTATTAGTAATAACTAGTTTAATTAGTTTTATTCAACTTGAAACATTTATCGTCAAACTGTTATGAACAGTTGTTTATGTTCTTCCAATGTGTGCTTATAAGGAAGGACATGCGCAATAAAGTTCTTCGACGCCATTTTGTACAAAATAAAAAATATATTAGGTTGGAGGGAAAGTTCTGTCGTATTTTAAAGGAAATATTTGAATTCATTTATAAAAATATGTGTTTAATATTAATCAATTATATATGCTCCGTTATTTGTTACAACCTGTTGCCATCTTTCAGGTAACCTGTGAATTCCTGTTTTGTAGAAGTTCTCATCCTTGGAGTTAAAATAGTCAGCAACTGCCTTAGAAACACTTTCAAAAGACGTGCATTTTTTTCCCGTTAGATAATTTTGCAGTAAGACTTTTTTCTCTTAATATTCTTGTAAAGAATCCACTTTTCATCTCCAGTAACCAGCCTGTCCAAAAACAGCTGCATATTGTGTCTAATCAGATGTGATGAACACATTCTTACACGATCAGACAAATTCTTTTCCGTTAATTCATGTGGAACCCAAACACTTTGCTTTAACACAAACCCAAGAGATTTAATGTGATCTCCAACAGTTGTATGATGAATGCCAAACTCTTCTGCAATTTCTCGACTTGTTAAATGTGGATTATTTTCCAACAGGGATCGCAAAACATCATTATTTATCTTGGATGGTCGTCCAGATCGATCACTTTCTTTGAGGCTCAGATCCCTGGAACGAAATTTGCTAAACCATCTTTGACAAGTACGAACATTTACAATATCTTTTCCAAATACCGCACATAATTTTTTACATGCAACCGATGCATTGCTTCCTTTTTGGAATTCATATAAAATGCAGTGTCGTAAATGCACTTTATCTACTGACATGTTTTTCACTTTAAATATCACAAGTAAATGATGAACGGTAAAAAAGGGCACCTTTTATATTATACAGCAGCTGAAAAAACAAAAAAAATTCCTATTGACACACTAGCCAGTTGTTCTTTTTATTTACAAGAAAAATCACTGCCTATTTAAAATACGACAGAACTTTCCCTCCAACCCAATATATATATTTGTTTGGCATTCCAATTTTGATATTGAGTAAAAAGTGTTTTTTAAATTAATATTCTTTGCTTAAAAGTTTTTGTTTTGTTTTTAAGTTAAAAAGCTTTCTAATTTTTTAAATTATAGAACTTTTGAAATAACGAATGGGAAAATATCTAATTCACCGGTCAAAATAAAACCACAAACCTTTGGTATACGAACATCAAGAGTCCTCTAATTATGCCATTCAAACGTAAAATCAATAAGTTTCGAATAGGTTTTAAAAATTGTTGTTCGTCACAAAAAAATAGTTAAAATAATAATATTAAGTAAGAAACAAGATTTTTATAACACGGAATAAAAAAAAAGGGGGGGGGGTCATTATTTAAGAATAAAAGCCCGGAGTTATTCTAAAAACGGATTCGGAATCAATCATTGTGCAAGCATCCAACTCTTTTGTTTTTAGTCAATTACATGGATTTTCCCGGCTTAAAGGCGCCAAAGAAAAGAGATTATCAATTCGACCTGTATGTATTTGTAACCGACTGAACAGTCCGCCAACCAAAACTTTGAAATAAAACCGCCATAAACTTTAAATTTAAACCGCCAAAGCACACCAAAAGGGGAGAAGGTTATCAATTCGACTGTTATGTTTTTTTTTTATATATATCGCACCCTTGCTACAAAAGTGCCACAACTCAAAAATTGTAATTTTTGAGTTATGACCGTCATTAGACGTAGTTTACACGTCTCTACCAATCTTCAAAAGAGCCAGAAGTTGTATTGAAAAATCAGCCGCCAGAGGGCAGTTATGGCGTTTTGTTGTTATCAAGATGCATAGGACCCCTTCCACTGAAATGCAATTCCTGGAAAACGTAGTTTTTTGAGTTGTGGCACTTTTGTAGCAAGGGTGCGATATGTTCGCACAAGATTTCTGTTCCAATTAAGATATTTCTTTTATTGTTGTTGTTGAATTGGAGATGTCTCACGTGGGCACCTTTAGAAAAAAATATCCGGTTATCCGGCATATAACTATCTTGAATTCTCAATTAACCGGACCGTTTGAAAAAAAAATATTGTCCGATTTCGAAAATTCTTTTTTTGTTGGATAGAGAAAAATCTACTTAAGCAAAATGAGCAAAAAAATAATCGGTTATCCGGAAATATCGATTAACCAGGCTCTTTTTTTAACTGCTTGTCCAATGCATCTTGAGATACTGTCAACTGTTTCGTTATGCGCAGAACTTGAAAACCGAACGAAGTGCACAATAAAAACTCATCAAAGTAATGTATCGCGGGATACAGATAGCTGCGCAGAACCGGTTGGCAATACTTCATATACTTCCACTTATTGGGTTTTTCCTGATCACCACTTGCCACATCTGAGCACCACATCATCGATTTCTCTCTCACAAACCACAATACAGCCTTCTGGCGCTCTTACAAACAAATAACCAAGAACACACAAACAAAATTTCATTTCCAATGATTTATTTGATCTGATCTCCAACTAGGCCGCCAACATTCGCCACAGATCGTGCCAACGCACAGCAGTCACCATCCGCAATTTTAGACACAAGTTTCCTCCAGCGTAACCACCTCCCCCGTATCATAGTAGTAAGTGGTGCGGGTGGTCGTTTTCGATGTCACCTGTTTGTTGGTCCGAGCCTGCAGAACCACCTCCTCAAGTTCGTCCAAGGCCATGAGATGGAAGGGAAGACCGACGGCCATCGCAGTCCCCAGGAAGGCCACCATGATGTGTTGCGTCAAGTCCTGGAAACAAGTGTGATGCATCAAGTCCTGGTCATTTTTTCTTTTTTTTTTATGGTTCTAAAATAACGAGGTGCGGTGCATGTATGAATGTGTGTGTGATTGTGTATGTGTTCCTGGGTCTTTCCTTCGAGATAGGAGGCCTCCGTGGCCGAATGGATTAAGGCGTCAGCTGGGAATCCAAGGATCCCCGGTTCAAAACCTTGCGATGGACTAGACTAAAGAATAGTAAAAAGTTGAGATATTTCAATCGGAGGTTTGCCAACTTCGCTAAAAAAATACTAGAATGTCGTCCAGAACATCAAAAAAAAATTAACGGCGTGTATACGGGACTGGTGCACGATAAATCAGATCGGGGTCCAAAGTCCCGACGTCTCTATCTATTGGAGCCCCAGTTGCTCAGTTGGTAAGGCGTTCAGCTACTAATCAGAAGATTGGTGGTTCGAATCCGTGAAATGGACTTGACAAAGAAAAGTAAAAAAGTAGTGATCTTGCGATCGGAGGGTTGCCAGCTTCGCTACAAAAATACTAGAAAGTCGTCCAGAATATCCAACAAAGTTATACTGGTATGTATACGGGACTGGTGCACGATACATCTGATCGGGGTCCAAAGTCCCGATGTCTATTGAAGGCGTTGGGTGCCAGTTCAGGTGTTTCCTCGTCATCTGACCATGGTTCTAAAATAACGAGGTGCATTTATGAATGTGTGTGTGAATGTGTATGTGTTCCCGGGTCTTTCCTTCGAGATTGATCCCGAACCGTCGCCAATAGCCCACTGTGCAGCTCTAGTGCGACGTTAATTAACAAACCAACCAACCAACACGACGTCTATTGAAGGCGTTGGGTGCCAGCTCAGGTGTTGTCCTCGTCATCTGACCATGGTTTAAAAATACGAGGCATCGTTCCCGGGTCTTTCCTTCGAGATAGACCCCGAACCGTCACCAATAGCCCACTGTGCAGCTCTAGTGCGACGTTATTTAACCAAACCAAACTTTTTTTTTTTAGTCTCTGGAATTGTTACTGAGATTGTCATCTATGGTTCCATCAAAACCAAAGATAATGGAGGTGGAAAGATAGGCCAAAGTACTTGCGTACAAAAGAGGCAATCAGTGCAATGCATCTTGGTATACTAATAACAGGTTGCAGACACCTGAGAATGGACTAAGAGCCATTCCGAGACATGGAGAACCAGTTGACGCGTACATACGTCTCAGTCTCATTGAACACCGTGTTAGCACCGTCCCACAATACCTGGCGCTTTGTCATGCGCAGAACTTTGAAAAACGGTCAGCAATACTTAAAGAGGTAGTGTGTCAACCGCTATTGTTCTCCGAGGGGAAAAAGGTTCTTCGGAACGGGACACCGATAGGGGCGCTGCAAGCGTTAGTGTTGGTGATATCTCGTGATTCCCATTGATGAATATTAATGTTATTGCTTATAATAAAATAAAAATATATAATAGGGACTTTGATACGAATGAAATTAAGTTATAATATGTCTTAGAAAGTTAAATAATAGTAAATACTGATGAAAAATACTTCTGAAATGCGAATTAAAACTAAATAATCTGGTACAAATGAATCACGAATGTCCACTTTAAAGTCACCTTTCACTATTATTTTTTTTCACTTTGTGTGATTTTAATTTATATATATATATATATATATATATATATATATATATATATATATATATATATATATATATATATATATATATATATATATATATATATATATATATATATATATATATATATATATATATATATATATATATATATATATATATATATATATATATATATATATATATATATATATATATATATATATATATAATGGCATTGAAAAAGTTTTTAATATTCTAATGTAAAAGCAGTTTCAATTTTTTTTTTCATTTAATAAGGAATTGAAATTAGAAAGAGAAAAGATCCTTACTTTTAGCTGAAATTAAAATTTATACTTAGATATCAATCTTGTTAAATAACCAATTTTTATATTATATGTATTTTTTTTTACTTCCGAAAAGGTCAATCAAAATTCAATAAGTTAGCTTTTATTAATCCTAACATTAGTACATAAATTGAAAAACTAAATAAATTTTCTATTTATTATTTTATTTTAGAATTAGTTTTCAGAAAGAAGTACAGTAGTTTAGTATAACGTTAGCAATATTTAAATGCAAAAATTTAAAATGTATTTTTTATCTTAAATTTAAAATATGTAAAAAACAGAAATCAGTATTAGAAAACCATTTATTATATACAAAAACATATATCAAAAAGAAAAAAAAAGTATTATGAAACAAAATATTCAAAAAGTTTAGATTACATCAGTCACAAGTACATGACTTTTCCTTTAACAAATTCAAGAGTTCAATAATTATTGGTTAAATAGTGTACAGGGTGTGCATTAAACATCCCTATTCCTAAATCATAGTAACATAAACACACAGTAACATTTTTTTGGCACATCAGATGACAAATGCTTAGGCAAATTCGGAAATATGGTCGGGATAGCATCCTTATCTAATAACGGACGTTGTCTAGGCAATTTTACTTCAACACTGTGGATTATATGCACACACTATCGGGAAATAAACTGTTTATCAAAATGTTTTTCGCAAACACTGCAATTTAAACCCAAAGGCTTATCTGAACGTGGTATGTTTTTGGGCCATTTAGCCCGCAACTCATCGCTTTTAGACACTTGGAACAATTATATCTTTTCACCTATATTCCCCTTATTATTATATCCAGTTGTACATGCCGGAACAAAACAATGTCTTTATTGGGACTTGCGAGGCATAATTGTTTTTTAAATTATCGAAAAATCAACGCATTCTCAAACAGTGTTTAATGCCGACGACAATGTAAACAAGGCTAAAGAGAGACGAAAACAACCATCACTAATATCGCCAGCGCCATCTAGTAGCATCCCGCTTTTAAGAACCAGTTTTTGCCTTCGGTTGACACACTACCTCTTTTAGTCACTATAGCAATACTTCATATTTCGGAATGGAGGTAGGCTTCTCCATTCCTTCTCTCCTCCTTGATCAAACCTCAAACCCTAATATCTCAAAACAGCTACTTGGGACTTAGTGACATTTTCCACCAACATGCCCATAATATTAAATAATAACTTTATTCAACCAATGCCAATCAGACTTACATTCAATAATATGGCATTTCACATCCATGTCTTAGCCGGTATTCGAACCCGGACCCATTACGTCGCAGCCCAGTATGCTATCCTGGTAAATTAACGGATAAGGAATTGGACTGCGCTGCCTGAGAATCTGGGTTCGGTTCCCGGTAAGTCTTGGTTGTAATTGTCCATATTTATTGAAAGTTATTTACGGAGGCAGCCTATATAGGCAAGCATGTGCTCTTTTTATTAACTTTTACTCATTTTTGATAACATGTCTTTTTCAAAAGTTAAACTTATGTATTCGGAGCCATGACTAAGCATTGAATTTACTCAAAAATGAGTACATTTTACTTATTTTTGAGTACCTATTTTTAACAGTGCATCCATTTTTAATCTAAAACATGACTTTCACTCTTCCTCTTTCACATGTAGTGTGATGAACACAAACCAATAACAAAGCTTGTAACAGAAATTGCTTACAATGTAATAGTCGTCGTTGATCCAGGTGTCCGCATCGTTGAGGAGCATGGCAAACATCAGGCCAAACAGCATTGGTATCACAAACAGGTTGAGTGTAAAAAAGGCCTTCCACACCCTCTTC
This sequence comes from Troglohyphantes excavatus, assembly GCA_963932185.1. NCBI lineage: Eukaryota > Metazoa > Arthropoda > Arachnida > Araneae > Linyphiidae > Troglohyphantes > Troglohyphantes excavatus. The sequence goes on from OZ010678.1 coordinate 48,482,784, forward strand.
ATGAAGTTGGCGTTGGAACAGTACTGCGATCAAACGAATTACTAATTAATTTCTATAATTAATGTATTGAAAATTGTGTGTTATTTGGACAAAGAAAAACTTTTTCTTTCTCTTACACCTATATGTAAAATTCACATGCCAGAAAGCGAGAAAACCTTCTTTTAACCCTAGATCACTACACATTTTGTCATACTGTCGACGTTACTCAAGGACGATGCGCGGGGAACATCAAATAAACGTTTGCTTAGATTGTTACCTTGATTTCTTATTTTTGTATCAAGCAAACGTCTGCTTAGATTGTGAAATTTAACATAATTTGTTATTTTCGTATCAAGCAAATGTCTGCTTAGATTGTGAAATTTAACATAATTTCCTTGATTTGTTATTTTTGTATCAAACAAACATCTGCTTAGATTGTGAAATTTAACATAATTTGTTACTTTTGTATCAAGCAAACGTCTGCTTAGATTGTGAAATTTAACATCATTTCCTGGATTTGTTATTTTTGTATCAAGCAAACGTCTGAATAGATTGTGAAATTTAACATAATTTTTTATTTTTGTATTAATTAATTATTAAGCAAACGTCTGCTTAGATTGTGAAATTTTACATGATTTCCTTGATTTGTTATTTTTGTATTATAGGTATTTTTTTTCCTGATTTATATTTAATAATTAAATAAAAAATTGCAAATAAAATTTTTAAATAATGTAGTCAAATTGACGAATGTGTTGTAAGCATGAAATGTTTTCTTGAGTTTTTGTAATATAGGGTTAGCCTTTCATTTCAAATGTGCGCTATTTTCCCTAAAACTAGTCTAGTGCATCGATTTGACTCGAGTGATTTTAGTGTGGCGTCATACAGGTGGAATTTTATTTTTCTAAATGGGTAAAGATAATTAATGAAAGAACGTACGATGATGTTCGCAGCATACTGGTATAACTCACTAGCCATCACTAGTTACTTTAACTGTAATATTCACTTTTAGCTTTTCCTTTTAATTTCAGTAATGCATCTTCTGTGGTCAGTTACCATTAGTTTTACTTATGTATGTTTAACAAATCAGAAAACTAGTTAAAAAAATTTCTTTATTATTTTAAAAGAAGAATAGTGGAAAACTCATAATTTATAGTGTGATTATGTGATCAAATAAAATAACATAGTTTATTTCATGGTGTTTTTTTGTTACAAATCCTATTACAACAACAAAATTAGGAAATTAACTTTAAAAACGTAAGTTTTTTACAGTAAATTCGTATTTTATTGAAGAAAAACGCTAACTGCGATTTTTTTATATTCTTTAAGGTAAGTAATAAATATTATAATTTAAATACAGGCAACATCCACTTCATAAATATGTAAACTAATACTCTATTTTTTTTTAAAGACAAGACCTATATTATTATCAAAGATAGAATGTTTTTCTTTGTTTCCCGAAAATTAGAAAAAGTACACTTTGTCTACCAGTTTCTGAAATAAACAATTTAAATACTCACTAATTAACATATTTAAAAATATTATTTAAAATGTGATTAATTTTATAGATAAAAAAAAATAAGAATTTAGTGCATGTCAAAGTTCGATTTGATGTTCTAAGTTCGATTTGATGTTCTAATTTCGATTTGATGTTCTAAGTTCGATTTGATGTTCTAATTTCGATTTGATGTTCTAAGTTCGATTTGATGTTCTAAGTTCGATTTGATGTTCTAATTTCGATTTGATGTTCTAATTTCGATTTGATATTCTAAGTTCGATTCGATATTCCAAGTTCGATTTGATGTTCTAAGTTCGATTTGATGTTCTAAGTTCGATTTGATGTTCTAAGTTCGATTTGAAAGGGCCAATGGGGCAGCCGTTTAAACACGATCGTCCATTTCTTCAAGATCATTATTTTGCCTTGGACACACATATACTTTTAGTAACTATGATTTCAAGACCAATACTTGAAGTTAAGAAATTTTGCAAGGATATCAAGATTAATCATACCTGTTTAGTTACAGTTCTGACTTTAATCTTTGTCAGTTTCGGGGAACTCTGCTCTTTGTTCCTCACTGGCTCCTCAGCATCGCTCTCTTGAGGACACTCTACAAAACTCTCTATGCCTTCCAAGTTTTCGTTATCTTCAGCACCTGTGTCTGCATCGCCATAATCTAAATCTGTAAACGCCTTTCCATCACCTGCAAATTTACTAAAATTTTAAATTTCAAACTGTCTACAAATATCAACAAACACTTTAATTTTGGAGTGCAACTTCTTTAAATTCAGCTGCATAGGGTAACCAGAATCAAAACACTATGTTACGCTTTTATATTGATTCCACCCATTCCGGTTTGATTAATTAACGTAGCACTAGAGCTGCACAGTGGGCTATTGGCGACGGTTCGGGGCCTATCTCGAAGCGTAGACCCAGGAACGATGCCTTGTATTTGTGAAGAATGGTCAGATGACAAGAACAACAAATGAGCTGGCACCCGACGCAACCTCAATAGGCGTCAGGACATTGGACTCCGATCAGATGTATCGTGCACCAGTCCAGTATACACGCCAGTATAATTTGTTGGAGGTTCTGGACGACTTTCCAGTATTTTTGTATCGAAGTTTGGAACAATCCGATCGCAAGATCACTACTTTTTACTTTTCGTTGTCAAGTCCATCGCACGGATTCGAAATAGCAATCCTCTGATTACTAGCTGAACGTCTTTATCCATTGGAGGCGTCCATCCATTCTGACCCTAAGAGACTCCGTGACAAATAGCACGCTTGACGCATACATTTGATCACGTTCGATAGTAATATAAAAAAATTCTTTAAACAAATCGAAGCATGTACGGGGCATGGATGAAGACCTTCAACGTCAGATGAAAAGGTTTGTTTACAGCCCGTCTCCGGTTAATTGGCGGTTGGGTAACGTCCATCAATACTGGTTTCAGCGAATCGACAAACGAGTTTCAGCGAGTTGACCAATCGGCTTATCCAAACCGTCTAAACAAAGTGACGTCACAGAAGACATTTGGCCAGAGAAGAAATATATCTTCTTTCTCCTGGAGAAGTTTTGTGTCAACGATAAATTTCGATTTCTTCATAATCTATTCACTGTTTAAAAAAAACGGTACTTAAAAATTAGTACCTAAACATACTCGTTTTTCTTTGAATACAAGTGCATCGTAAATTAGCTATGACGTATTCAAATTGAAGTAATCGTACTTTCTCAAAAATGAGCAGCGTGATTTAATATTGCTAATCTCAGCTTCTGTTCAAGCCATCATAACAAAGCGACCTGACACACTTAAAATGTTCAGAAGATGGTTTTTCACATTATTTGATGTCGATTGCTTAAATGGAAACTGAGTTATTACGACTCAATTATCTTAGCTCCCATTCTTTTGGCACATATTCATAACATTTCTTCTGTTTACAACTTCTGTACATCGCTGTGGTGGCACAACGGAAATGGCGCTGGATATGCCCAAAGCCATATAATTTCCTGTTCTGTTGCGAACAGCATATTTCAGACCTCACATGTTTTAAAAATTCTTCCCCCTCAGTGGTCAAAGTTGTCCTAAGCCCATTGCTAGATCTGTAAAATCTGTCAGATAGATGCTGTCCCAGCCCACACGTAGAAGTTCAAACAAATTCGAAAACTACAAACTTTTCTGTCGTATACCTACAGTTTTCTGTAAAACAACTAAATCACAGATTTGACTAACACATGGAATTTAAAATGTTTACAAATGAGCCATATTTGGCGAACAAATGCTTTAGATAAAACTATCCATTTTCAAATATAGCTGAAATTTTTGTACCGATTAGATAAGGAAAATACCATAATTAAAATATTCGAAATACGTGTTTTAAAAGAAAAAGCAACATTGGTAAAAAAAGAATTTGTATGTGCACACATCCTATTTTTCACTTATAAAAATTATTATTATTTTTTAAATAACGTTATGCTTTAGATCCTACCTATTATATGATAGACACACTAAGCTTTAGATTATTTGACTTATTAAGGATTAGTATTGGAGTAGAAATATCTAAGTTGTCAATTTGGCAAAAAATTGTCAAAGTGTTCTTTTTTCCTTGCCATTTACAAAGACCTTACCTGATACGATCACATCTCCTTCTGCAGAAGGTGGCTTAGCATAAACTTCTTGTATGATTAAAATATCTGCATCTTTGTCCAAAAATATAAATTCTTCACCTATTTCAATAAGAATATCGTAAAAACAAATTACACAGTATATTCATACATTATACAATTTATACTTTTAAACACTCGTTGTAGAATAGGTATTCAATCCGACGCCATCGACAATAATGATTTTCAGATGCAATTTGTCAATGAAGCAAAACTAAAGAATGACGAGGCACTCTGCCAAATAAATTTTAATTGCCAAATTTGGCATCGAAAGTCCAGGTTTACCATTTCCAACACCGACGTATAAATGCTAAACCTATAACGATTTCAGACAATGCTAGTTTGCGCATGCGTGCAAAACATTTCCTTTTGGTTAACAATTTGAAATAATATTATATTTGGCGACGTTCAATTGGATACCGTGGCGGAATGCTCCGTTATTCTAACAGCCATTGATTATTTCTTTTTGGAAAAGAATTTGATCACATTTAACAATAGGTTTGCAAACTATTAGATACAATACAATGCACATTTTTATATTACCATAAAACTTTATATTTATGTTCATTAATTAATCATATGTATTAAAGGATCAATATTGAAAACGACGCCATTGGCGACGTTTTTTAGAATTCATTTGATAACGGTGTTTGAAACTCAATTTGGTTTATTTTTTGTAAAGAAATTTAATCAAATTTTTCAATTAAAACTTAAAGAGTTTGATAGGATGCAATGTACATATTTAAAAGCCAGAAAATTATACGGCAGTACATCATTTAAACAGCATTTTAAAAATATAGGCATTGAATTAAATGTGTTTGGCGACGATTATTATTATTAAAAACAGTTGGATTCATATTTTGTTGATATGACAAACTTTATAAAATTTACGATAAAATTAAAATTGATAAAATTAAAATTGGATAAAAAAAATCATTGCTAATAAGAGCACTGCCAGAACATACTACGTAATAAGATGAGAACAGATGTAGGACATTTGGCGCGTTTTTTTTTTTGGCAACGAAAAATTGCCGTTAAACGTAGCATAGGGTTACCAGATTGAAAGTCGCCACAAGAATCGGAAAGTACCAACAATGTCAGGTGGGGTTGCCATACTATAAATTTATCGCCCCTATAAAACACGCCAAAAGCAACTCGCGCGCCAAATGTCCTATACTACATCTGTACCATAAGATGTTTAACTTATACTAGATCCACTTGCTTTATGTTTTGTAACTTTTAAAACGTTTAAATATAATATGAATAAATATTTCACTTAACTTTTCACTACAATTTTTGTGTATTGACTTATTTTCTACCAAACAAGAATATATAAAAGCTCACAGAAAATTGTCGTAATATTTTTGACAGTAAAAGTAAAGAAACAGATGTAGTATAGGACATTTGGCGCGATTTTTTTTTAGCGATGAAAAATTGCCGTTAAACAGCGCTATGACGTCATAGGGTTGCCAGATTGAAAGTAGCTACAAGGATCGGAATATACCAACAATGTCAGGTGGGGTTGCCATACTATAAATTTATCGCCCCATTAAAACACGCCAAAAAAAAACTCGCGCGCCAAATGTCCTATACTACATCTGTACCAAAGTAAAGAATAGTTGGGCCATTCTGCCAAATCAATTTTTGTAAACAAACTTAGCGTGGAAGATATATGGTTACAACATTATTCGCGAATATGTTGTAATATATTTACATTACGTAAATATTGGACACTGTTTGACAAATTGAACATAAATCCTATTTGACGATTTATTTTTGACGCCTTGGCGGAGTGCCCCCTAATATTCTTTACTTTAATCGTTTTGACTTTATTTTGTGGAACATTTCAATTTTGGTTGATTCCGTTAAGTAAAATAAAAGTTCATAACGTCACAATAAAGATTTTAAATACAAATTTCTCTCGGTTCCGACAAATAATCTGTTTATCTACAAATTCTAATTATAGTTAGAGATATCAAACTGACAAAGAACTTTTAAAGTATGATGTAAGACTAGTATTAGAATATTTAGCCAAAAGTTTTTTGTCACCAAAGTTAGCGAACAAAAAATGCGATTAAGATCAAAATAACTATTAAAGCGTGATTAATTAAAAAATATCCTACATATATAAAAATTACATATCTAGTATTCCTGAAAGGAAAACGTATAAAAATTAATTTGAAAATAAAGTGTTTTTTTTTAATACTTATGCTTTTGTCTTCTTGAGCCATACTATTTTCCAGGGTGAATTTTTAAATTGAAGTCGAAGCAAAACTAATTACTGAAAACCAGACAATTAAGTTAATTTAAAGAGTAGCTATCTTAAGATGTAGAATTTCAAACTGAACAGATTTTAACAAATAATGTATCGAATGATGCCACATGTTTGGTCATTTAAGAAATTTATATCACGTGTCTAAAATATATTAATTAATTATAATGGAATGTTTTGATTTGATTAATGTTTCTCGAAAGTGTTAAAGGAGTGATTGGGGAATAAAAACCATGTGGTTTTTAATTCCCAATCACAGATAGATGATTATTTTTTAACCTTCAGCATTTTAACCAGGTTGTGTGTATAACTTCGCAGGCTTAATATTGCTCGAAAACTTCTGATCTCAATATTTTTTTATTTGTACATCGCACGTCAAAAAAGAAATACTTACTTTACGCTGGCAATACAGATGTTTAAATTCATAAGTTTATAAAACTAAAGGGATACACGATTAAAGAAAGTTAAACCTATAATAATATTTTAAAAATTTACGTCTGAAAAAGCTTTATAGTCTGAAAAAGCTATGTCAAAACCGTCCTGCAGTTATGAGGTAAGTATTTGATAAATTTTACACTTTTATTATAAGAGTACTCGTTCGATTTCAAATTAAATTTTTAAAGTTAAATCGAGATTGATTTCATAATTATTTAATTATGTTTTCTTATTATTTCGAGATTATATAACATCAATGACTCAGTTCATGTCATTGATGTTATATAATCTCGAAATAATAAGAAAACATAATTAAATAATTATGAAATCAATCTCGATTTAACTTTAAAAATTTAATTTGAACTAAAAAAACTAAAAGTTCCTTTAATTCCAACTAAAGGGAAGAAAATTTGGTTTCTAAAATTAAATTTTTGGTCTAGAATTTGTTCTAATTTTAAAATATCTATTTACCGTTATGTATCACTTAAAGTTAGGCACTAAACAGCTGGTTCCAATAAAGTTTTACATCAAAAATATTCTTGACAGATGAATTTTGAAAGAGGATATTTAAGTTATAACGGCTTTAATATTTTAGTGTTTCTGCTATTATCAGGAACTAAACTGTGTTTAATTACACAGTGCGACGATTCATATTTAATTTTGACCCTGATAATACTTTAGTTTATAGTACTAGGGGTTCCGCCCCCTGCTCCGCTAACGCTTCGCCAACCCCCGGAGGATTGCTACGCAATCCTCTTTAGTTTGCTTCGCAAACAATACCGGCTTCATACCCTGTAGACAATGACAATGTGTCCTAACAACAATACTTTTTTTTAGTTATATAAATTATTACTGGCAGTGCCGTCACACAAATTTATTTTTGGGATGTTGAGACAAGAAATTTCCCAACTTAACGATCCGAAATTCCGAACTTGAACGATTCAAAATTCCCAACTTAAGGACGTCGGGTACCAGCTCAAGCGTTGTCCTCGTTATCTGACCATTGTTAAAAATATGAGACATCGTTCCCGGGTCTTTTCTTCGAGAAAGGCCTCGAACCAAAGCGTCCTTGATGTAGTAAGTAAATACGTACCAATAACCATAGGCGTAAAGTTGTCAAAATTTTTGGGGGGGGCCCAAAATTTAACTTTTAACTGAAAAAAATTGCGTATTTTTTTTTTTTGGGGGGGGGGGGGGGGTAAATATAATTGAAATCCGAAAATTTATGATAATGTAATTTTCTCTTTGTCATGATTTTCTAGTTTGTCCATTCAATTAGATTTATGGCCAAATTCATTGGCGTAGGAACTTCTTTTTTTCAGGGGGGGCTGAATTTTTTTTCAATATATATATATATTGTTATACAATATAAAATAGTACGGAGTTGTGAGCTATTAAACAATTAAAAAACAATCAATGCTTTAAATGTACTGATTACAAAAAAAAATAAAATTAGATATTATATTGTGAAAACCTATAAATTTGTCATTTTAAATATTAATGAAATGAAATAAACCATAACAAGTATTCTATTGATACAATAAAATAATTAGAAATTTAGACTTTATGTAAAAACACATTTTTCTTACACTAATTCTACAATGACATTTCATTTATTATATGTAATTCAAGATTAAAATGAACTTCAACTTGTTTTTAAACATAAGAATATGCTTAATGTTATTCACTTAATAGTGTATAACAAAACTAGTTACTGCCAATTGATAAGCATAATTACAAAACATTTATCGTTAGAAAAGATGGTATTATTTTTAATTCACTTTTAGAATACAGAAATAATTACTTAACTGACAAAACAGAGGAATATGCTGACAGAAGAAATCTACTACCATTCGTTTGCAAAAAGAAATGCTTACTAAGATTGCTGTCTTTACACTAAAAAAAGAAACTGTAATGCGGTTGTAAGATCTCACCAGGGATTTCTTTTTTGTTGCTGTAGCCCTTCCATGACTTCGGCCCCTAGAGGCAAGTTTCAGAAAAGCGTACATACAAAAACTGTCTACACAAGCGCAGACATGGGTCATTCACAATGGGGGATCATCAATCAGCTAAAATCGACTATAACGGCGAGGGCCAGTAAATTACAAACAAATGGGGATGAACTATACAATCACAGCTTTGGTGGCCGTTCACATGCTTTGAAGATGAGCGTACTACCCCCCTGGTACTACCGACATGGCTGGTCGAGTAGCCAGATGGCGGGAATGCATTTTGCAAACGAAGTACAGCTGTTAACGACAAACAGGTAATTTTCTGGTGTTTCTCACAAAAGATGACATATGACTAATGATATGTCGTCTTCGATTGGAAACAGTTGAGAAAGGAACTCATTGTCCTCTTGTACCTTTCAAACTAAATTTCCCCCACTTTAAAACACGTTTAGAATAAATAAGGGGGTGCTTCCTTTCGAATGCCTCTTTGTAGGAATTCTCTATTTTACGATTGGTTTTTTAAGTAATTTTTTAAAAAAAATAGTATAATGTTAGGGGGGGGGGGAGGGGGGGGGGGGGGAGTGGCGGCTCGTGCACTACAGCAACTACAGCCGGGCTGCACCTAATTTTATTAGTGTATTTTAAAACTAAAATTATATATTTTACTAATTTTCTTAAATGAAGATTAGAATTGGAAATGAAGATGAAATTTCAATTCTAAGTAAAAAAAATCTCCGATTAATAGCAAACGTGTTTCCATAATGCACAAATTCAGGAGAGGAAAAACTCCATTCAATCAAAATTGCAGCCAAAAAGAGAAGTTCGAAATCGGCTGCATCGTTGCTATGGCACCCTTACGTAGTATGACTTCCCCTACACGCTAAAATGGAGGATGTGACGACACAAACGTAGCGCAAAAGGATTTTTTCAAATTAGCTGTACAAGGGATTTCGATTAAATGATTGGTTCGTTGCTGAATCGGCGAGGCGGGGTGGAGGAAAACGATAATTTCGAAGAATCTCTCCAAACGGAAATATTTTTTCGATAAGTTTGCACGTGTGTTGTTGTTTATTTACTTAAATAAATATTAAAATTGACCGATTCGCAAGTTTGATAGGAGGATTGATTTTATTTTCAAAAAATAAGTGTTTTCTATTATTTTTACATGTTATCTTTCATAAAAGTTGAAAGGAATCTTTGATTTGAGTTTGAGTAATAAATTTTAAAGAATGTCCGTTCATGTATGGTTGTGGAAAAAGGCGAAGGAGGGGAGTTACGTGTTTTCGGCTGCACTAATTTTTGACTACGGGCCGCCACTGAGAGGAAGGGGGGGGGGGGGCTAAAGCACCCCCAGGAATTATTTTGAAGGGGCTCAGTATCGCATTTCAATTAACACAAAAAGCTTAATTATTTAAGAATAATTAATGAAATGCAAGTTACCTGTTAATAAACTTGCTATAAGTTGCATTGCGGCAAAGCATTTAAACAAACAAGTAATTTCAACAAGCATCCAAATGAAGATTTTGACATTTACACTGCAGTACAACAAGTACAATCAGGGACCGACTTAGAAGCTTAGGGGCCCAGGGCAAAAGAACATTAGGGGGCCCCTCGACGTAACGCAAAATAAAACTGCTAAATTTATGCACAAGCACACAATACAAAATGACGTAATCAATCAGCTTTAATGCAAATATATATATATATATATATTTTTAAACTACTAATTTTCTTCTCTTGAGAATTTGAATTAATGTTAATGGTCAATTCTGCAACAGAGTTTTTTCATACGTTTCTAGTTCTGTTCTTTCTTCCTTTTTAGCTTTTTTTTTTAGTTGAGCCTGATTCGTATGTTCTACCCATTTTATAGCTAGCAAATCCCTAATGATTACAATATTAGGAAAAAAGTATCCGTAAACGACAAATCTACGTGAGATTAGTAAACACAGCTTGTTTATGGTCTTGGTTATTAATTTAATTTTACTAGTGATCTAAAGCGCATATCTTTGAAAAACACAATGCAAAAGGTGACATACATCATGAACGTGCTGAAAAGTGAAATTGATTTAATTAGGTAAAATAATATAAGTTTTGCAAAACAATTAACGATTGATTAAAAAAAATTAAAAAGTTTGATTAAAATAAATTTAATTGATTTTTAAAAAATTCGTTATTAAATTTATTTTTTACTTTTTCACGTATATTTAGCATTAAATCACTTTTGGGGGCCCCTTTAAAATGGGGGCCCTGGGCAAGTGCCCCGAATGCCCTCCCGTAAATCAGTCTCTGAGTACAATAGGAAAAGTCCTAGACGGGAATCCACTATTAGCCGACACTCACGTCTACTGAAGAAGCCCAACAGACCTTTCTGAAGAGTATCCCTAATGTCTGTTTCAGATAGTTGCATAAATGTCGACCCCTGGCCACCCACTGTGAGACGAGGCTGAAACTTTAAACGGAGCCAGGCACGTAGGTATAGATTTTTCATGGGGGGGGGGGGGGTTCAGTGACTGAGCAACGGATTTCTTTACTTATCTTCTCCCCCTTCCAGAGGGGGGGGGGGGATAAGGTACCTAAAGAAATCCGTTTCTTTTTGGGGGGTCCCTCTTAAAGGGGGAATCCTTAACCCCCCCCCCAAAAAAAATCCCTATTTTTATGATTTTTACAGTAGTTCGGTTTTTAATTTTTTATTTGACTTACAATGGGATGGGTTTGAACCCCCTAAACCCCTCCCTTACCTACGTGCCTGAATTACCCCATGCTGACAGTGGTATTCTTTTACCCCCTCTCCCCCCCCCCCTCTAAATTTTTATGATTTTTACAGAAATTCGGTTTTTAATTTTTTTTATTTGACTTACAATGGGAGGGGTTTGAACCCCCTAAACCCCTCCCTTACCTACGTGCCTGAACGGAGCATTCACAGTAATACGCGGAAATCTCCTCAAATTTGGTCACTGTTACTAGAAAAAAGGGGTGTGACCAGTATTCACTAGAGGGCATTCTACCCTTCCCCCCTAATACACCGCCTATTCTTCCCATTCTTCCACGACGTAGACACTGGTTCTATCCTGACTGTTTACAAATGCTTCTGTTGAAAATAGAGAAAAGGGAATTCTGTAGTTGCTAGGAAAGGTTGATGGTGCATGTTAAATATTAAAAAAAAAAGTTTTTTTTTTTTTTTGCAAAATATAAGTTAGAAATTTTGAATTATTGGGGGGGCTTAGCCGGGTTTTCAAATTATTGGGGGGGCTCGGGCCCATGGGCCCAATACAAGTTTACGCCTATGCCAATAACCAATCAAGGGCGCTTTGCTCGAACCAACGCCAGTAGTTCAATGTGCAGCTCTAGTGCGACGTTAATTAACCAGACCACACTTAACGATTCGAAATTCACAACGCAACAGTGCTAAAAAAATTCCCAGTTCCAACTTATAGACATTTGTCAGCTTTTTTATAGGTAATATTAAACAGTTATCTCGAAAGTATTGATTTGTTGCACGCATGTTCCAATGCAGTGTTCCGTTTTGAGGTCTAATTTAAGTTTCATATTAATACAAGCTAGGCAATTTCTAGTCTTCCGTCGCTTTCATTTGCTTAATATTAATTTTCCTGAGGCATAAATTTTCCCAACTCAGGGATTTTTAAAACTCGAAATCCGCAACTTTTAGAGTTTCAAGTTTACAGGGGGGGGGGGGGGGGGGCACGTTACCGCCGTTGTGGTGGGCCTGATAACTGGAAAAGCTAAACTGTAGAACTACTTTTAAATATGTTGAATATACTTTTGTTGGAACTGACTAAAAATAAAAGCGTGGGGCGCTCACACATGATATTTAAAACCTTAATGTCTTCTTTTATCATCTTGAAATGTTAAATAATTCTTAATAAATCTTAAATATAATATCAATAATAAGCGCCCCACGCTTTTATTTTTAGTCAGTTCCAACAAAAGTATATTCAACATATTTCAAAGTAGTTGAAGAGAAAAGAATTCAAGGGGCAAGTGGAGGAAAAGGTAATGTTACAAAAGTCAGTTTTCAAGAAGTATTAGAATGGTTATTTTTTGCATTTTAGTACATTTGATAAAAGCATGTGCTTTAAAAAGTTTTTTTTTATATATATATTTTATTTTATTTCTCAGGTTTTATTGTTCATATTTTCTTATTGAAGTATACAAAATAACAATTGAAAGAACTTCGCTTATGGTAATTTTTTTACATAAAAACGTAATGCAATTATTTTAAAAGTACAAAGTAAGAAAAATCTCCTTATTGTATCTGTTTAAACTCCCTTAAATTGTACCACTCATTAAAAAAAACGATATTTAAATACAAAATTAAACACAAAACCATATTACAATACTTCGATCTCGTTTAGTTCTTAAAGTCGCCAAGGCCTGCCAAGTAATATTGGGGCATGAATGAATTGGCATTACCACATATCACGTGGTTTCAATGATGCACACACGGAAATCAGCATTTTTATTCCTCTATTTGTATCATTACTCTATGGACATAACATGTACCAATACTTATTTTTTACTCTTTTTTAGTATGAGGAAGATGTACTTGTGTACGATGTATCAAATGAGTCACTAGAGTCAGGCAAGTGTATTTTAAAACTTGTATGCTTTGAAAATATGGAATTTTGTTTGTTTGTGTTGTTTGTCATGTCGATGTTGTCATGTTAAACAATTAAACTCGAGGGGTGACTGTTAGTCGCTAAACATTCATACATACCTGCACATACTCGTTTTTCTTTGAGTACAATTGCATCGTAAATGAGCGATGACGTACTCCAATTTAATTAATCGTACTTTTCTCAAAAATGAGCAGTGTGATTTAATATTGCTAATCTCAGTTTCTTTTCAAGCCATCTCAACAAAGTGACCTGACACACTTAAAATAGTTGTTCATAAGATGGTTTTCCACATTATTTGATGTCGATTGCTTAAATGGACACTGAGTTATTACGACTCAATTATTTTACTTCCCATTCTTTTGGCACACCTTTTTAATATTTCTTTTGTTTACAACTTCTTTACTTCGCCGTAGTACAACGGATAAGGCCCTATACTACGGTGAATGAGGATCAAGGTTCGATTCCCTATGTCTTGGTTGTAATTGTTGATATTTATTGAAATTGGTTTATGAAGGCGGCCTACGTAGGCAAGCATCTGCTCTTTTTATTCAATTTTACCCATTGTACTCATTTTTGAGTACATGTCTTTTTCAAAAATGAGACTTATGTATTCGGAGCAATGATAAGCATTGAATATAATCAAAAATGAGTATATTTTACTTATTTTTAAGTACCTATTTTTGACAGTGTACACAAAGATTCTGAAATGTGACACAGATTTCAGGAGTTCAATCCATCCAGTATGAAATATTGAGAGAAAATAAAAATGCGAGACCCATCGCGACATTTTACATGTCAGACACCGTTATGTCATTTGTCTAAACTGTTTTCAACTTATAAATGTATACTCGTAAACTTAATCAATCAATAAACTTCCTCCCCAATTCATGGGAATAAGCTTCAGTTAGTTTTAGACTAGACATCCCCTCAGTTAAACTGCCTAACAGTTTCAATCCGATGAAAACAAATCCGACATAGACTATTGCAAATATCACGATGAAAAAGTATGAGGCCTTCGGCCTATCACTTTGGTCAAATTTATATCACAGTATTTTATATTACAGACAACTCTCGTTATCTCGAACTCGAAGGGAAGTGTTGAAAAATTCGAGATATCGAAAATTCGAGTTATCGAAAATCCTATAAAACAGCTGTTTTGGTAAAAATAAATACTAGTATACTTACACGACTTTATTTAACATATCTATCCAAAATAGTTTGGTGAGTATTTCTGTTTTTTCGAAATCAATTATATTTTCCAAATGCACGATTGCTTGAAATGTCTCCGATGTTTTTATTTCCGGCCTCGATTCAATGAATGCGCGCATAGTTTTTATAGAAGATGGAGCCTCTTACAAAGTTATATTTGGAGGAGGTTAGCATTCTTCATTATCATTCTTCTTCTGAGAGCGATCTCTCATCAAATGCTGCTATAGAGAGTGCATTGCCTAAACAAAAATGAGAAGGAGTCGAGTGTCGTCTTCATATTTTAAGTTAGTTGCTTTCTGAACGGTCGGTAATATTCCAAGAAAGTGACTCGCACTTTACCAACAACGCCAGCTGGCTTGAGGGACGATAAATCATTAATCTTCCTTGTTGGACTGACTGTGTTAAAGAGGAGGGGATACAGCTCAGGGAATCCAGTCTGGCGACATTCAAACAAAAGGGTGAGGCACAGGAAGGAATCCGTTGTATGTATACCCTTTCCATAACGCACAATAAGAAAGAGAACTGATAAAGAAGAACGTGTCAATTACATATATGCTAAAGGTTCTTCAAAATCCGTAGTTTTGAGAGGAAAACAAAATTTTGAGTTGTGAGGAAACTTCGAGTTATCGAAAATAACGACGAAAAACTTCGATTTAACGAGATAAAATTACATTAAATAAGTAATGAAGGTGCAGGGAAATCAATTTTTTTCGAGATATCGAGAAATTCGAGTTATTGAAGTTCGAGTTATCGAGAGTCTACTGTATTACACCGCTTCTCTTATTTTAATTGTAATATTTTGTTCATACAAATGTCAACATAACTTTTGCCTTTCAGCCTGATACCGGAAACTACAGTATACAAAATTCAGTTCAACGATGTACCATATCTTGGTGCAAAACAGAGGTCTGCACCATTTTATGGTGGAATCTAGGTTGAACCGAAAATCCTTTATCGAAAAAAGCGTAGGTTCCACAGATAATTGGTTCAACCTCTTTAACTGCAACCGATATTTTCGCTGTCGCTACATCAACAAGCGCCTCCAAGAAAGACAACGACGAACCTGGGCCTCCGTGGCCCAGTGGTTAAAGCTATGAATCAGAGGATTCCTAGTTCGAGCCCGATCGGTGACAAGTTGTTATTTGCGATCGGAGGGTTGTCAGCTTAGCAACAAAAGAACAACTACTACAATACTATACTGACTACTATTTTTTTTGCACATCAGATGACAAATACTTAGTGACAAATTCGGAAATATGGTCGGGATAGCATCATTCTCTAATAACGGACGTTGTCTAGACAATTTCACTTCAACGCCGTTGATTATATGCACAAACTCTCAGGAAATAAACTGTTTATCAAAATGTTTTTTCCAAACACTGCAATTTAAATCCAAAGGCTTATCTGAACGTGGTATGTTTTTGGCCCATTTAGACCGCAACTCATCGCTTTTAGGCACTTGGAACATTGATATATGTTCACCTATATTCCCCTTATTATTATATCCAGTTGTACATGCCGGAACAAAACAATGTCTTTATTGGGACTTATGAGGCATAATTGTTTTTTAGATTATCGAAAAATCAACGCATTCTCAAACAGTGTTTAATGCCGACGACAATGTAAACAAGACCGAAGATAGATGAAAACAACCAACAGTATTATCACCAGCGCCATCTAGTAGCATCCCGCTTTTAAGAACCAGTTTTTGCCTGCGGTTGACACACTACCTCTTTTAGTCACTATAACAATGCTAAGAAAACTCGAATTTTGAGTTTTATGCGACGTTATGAGTTTTGATGCAACGTTTCACCACCAAACCATCTGTGGTAGCACCGTAAAAACTAAGCACCAAATGTTGGTTGCAGCTAAATGGGTACCAAAGATTGGTGCAGGGTCGTAATAATTTTTAACAGTGTATTTCATTTGGTTTAGTGAGCCCCAATAACAAATAATAAACGAGATTAGGTGTACACTTCTAGGTAGCCTACCATGTGTGACCCCCCACACATGTAGCTGAATTTAGAGACGTTGCCCGCCAAAATTAAATTATTTGTTGATATTTATAGATGTTGTAGAGTTTGAAATTTGAAATTTTAGTACATTTTCAGTTGATGGAGAGGAGTCTACACAATTAGAAGGCGGCGATGCAACCACAGTTGAAGAAGATAAGGGAAGCGTGGAAAGCGAAGAAAGCTTCGTGGAGTGTCCTCAAGTGAGCTATGCTGAGGAATCGGCGAGGAGCGAAGAGCAGAGCTCCCAGCAACTGTCAAAGATTAAAGGAAGAACTGCAACTAAACAGGTATGAGTCGTCTTCTTATACTTCCAATTTATGTAGTTTAAGCGATAGTTTTGGAATCAGAGTTGCTAAGTACAGCCGCGGAAAAAAAAAACGAACCACCGATGATTATTTCGTTAGTTTTTATAGTAGAGCTAAACTTAATATACCATTTTGTAGGAAATAAAGTCTACTATACATTGATATACAAAAAATTTGCATAGGGGACTATCTTCATACTCGAATCCGCACCAACTTTAAAATTTTCAATAGCAACACATACTTTTGGTAGCGCAGAAATGTTCCCCGCCCTCAAAATAATCTAAATACAAATTTTCGTTAATTTCCTACATTTATATGCAGAGATATTAGATAATATGTATCGATCTTATTTGGGGGGCTACTTCCACAGTGAACAAAGTATTAGTGAGACTTCGAAATAAAGTACGCTGGTAGAAAATGTTTTGGCGTTAGCCGTGGTTCTTATTTTTCCGTGGTCATTCATTCCCCCACTCCTGTATACCCTTCGCCTCTATATAAGAATTTAGAATTTTATACCAACGCGATCACAGCGCTTTTTATTCTCAAAAATAGTAGATTTCTGTTAAGTTCTGCAGATTTTAAATTTGTGTATGACCCCTTAAATGATCATTTGATGCACATTATAATATTGCCAAAAAACTACTAAGAGGAAAATCATGAAATTTTAGATATGCATATAAAACGTTTTTCTGAGTCCATCACTATCAAAATATAGCATGGTTGCTATTCATAAATTTTATGAATATTAATATCCTAATTTAAATAAAATTAAAAAATATACATATAAGTAATGAAAGTTAGTGTATTTTATTTGGGTCGTTTAGAAGTAACACGGATAAAAATTTCCGCCTAATAAAATTATTATTTCGAAAGATATGATTAAAAGTTTAAGAAATTCATTTAACATTACGAGTTCTAAACTTTCGATATTCATAATTAAAAAACTACTTAACCAAATGACTTGCAAATTGATATTCAACTATAAATTTTGTTGTAGATTTTAAATATGGAATCAAAATTGGGTGTTGCTATTGGAAATTTTAAAGTTGGTGCGGATTTTAATATGAGGATAGTCCCCTATGCAAATTTTTTGTGTATCAATGTGTAGTAGACTTTATTCCCTACAAAATGGTATATTAAGTTTAGCTCCACTATAAAAACTAACGAAATAATCATCGGTGGTTCGTTTTTTTTTTCCGCGGCTGTACATGTGCGACCAGAGCATGTTTAAGACCTTGAATCCACGGAAGCTCGCCTTTAAACGAGAGCTCCATTGCTCTCAAATAGAACTTAGAACATTATAATCAAACTTTGGCATGTACACTGTAAAAAATAGGTGCTCTCAAAAATAAGTAAAATGTACTCCTTTTTGAGTGCATTCGATGCTAATCATATCTTCGAATACATAAGTTTCATTTTTGAAAAAGATCAGAAAAAAATTAGTAAAAAAAAGAGCAGTTGCTTGCCTACATAGGCTGCCTTTATAAATCACTTTCAATAAATATCGACAATTACAACAAACAGTTACCGGGAACCGAACACAGCTCCTCAGGCATCGCACTCCAGTGTCTTATACACTTTTTTATGGAATATTTTTTTAAACACTTTATTTGGATGAAAGTAGGTATGATAGTTTTCCCATAAATGTCGTACCGGTTCCGGCGCCAATGCAGAGTTGGTTAAAAAAATTAAGTTTACTACTCTTTTAATTATCCTTTTACAAGTTAAAAAAAATATGTAAGAGGCCACACTAGTATCACCTACATGCATTGCATTTAAGGCAAATCGATCCACTAGTTTTAGGTAAAATAGCGCTATTAAATGAGGAATGGAAGATTGTTAAATCGCTTTCTGGCATGTGATTTTTAAATGGGTGGGTAAGAAAAATAAACATTTTCTACCCCAAATTAACACACTTTTCTTCAATGCATTAATTATAGAAATTAATTAGTAATTCGTTTTCACACAGCACCCCAGGAACAAAGAGTTTGTGCCGAAGAATGAAATATCTTCAGAGAAAGGATACCCTGAAGGTTCGTCTGGTAAGATTTCGTTGAATAGTTAAGGTAGAAGGCTTAGCATAAGTAAGGTAATATTAAGCTATAAGATACAATACATTAACTTCATAGTTTAGTTAATAGTTTGTTAAGATTAAGTTAAATGTATATGGTAGGCTGCGTTCACCTAGACCTAGGCAACCTGCGGCTCTTTTGATGTAAAGTTGCGGCTCTCCAGTTTCATACGAAAAAATTAATAATTTATTATCAAAACCCTTAAAAAATAAGAAAATATATTTTTAATTATCTAATTTCTCAATAGCTTTTATTTTCATAATCGGTAATTACAAATCGCCATAATTAGTTTCATTGTGGTATCGGTAGATACCACAATGAAACTAAATGAACTAAATCTAAAACTGCAAGGAAAGGGCAACCTAGCCTACGCCTTGCTTGAAGAAGTAGTTTGTTTCGAAAAAAAAAATACTTCTTTTTGTTGAAGACACGGAGAGCGGTAAATTTCTTCATTTTAAAAATTTGAAGCAATATCGCGATGAGACGAATGCAACTATTGACACGAATTACTTCAGCATAGCTTTAAAAAACATGAAGGATGGATTCGCTGAGAGATTCGAGTAATTCAAAACAAACAAAAGTACTCTCGCGTTCATAGTAAATCCTTTCAACACAAATACAAATGAGATCAACATTGAGCCATTTGGAATTGATGCTGGATGACTCCAAATGCAATTGCTAGATTTGAAAACCAAAGACTTGTGGAGTGGCAAGTTCAACTCAAGAGAAAGTTGGAAGAGTTAGAGGTCCAGAAATGCATGCACAAGTGGACAGCTCTAAAAGAAATTCCTCGAGTTGAGGCCCTCATATTCGTTGTATAGAATAGTCTTTCAGAATGCTACAGTGAGGTGAAGAAGTTGGCATATGGAGTGCTGACGATCTTCAGGTCGACATATTCGTGCGAGCAAGCGTTTTCTTGCATGAATATAATAAAAAGTAAAGTTAGAAGTCGACTAACAAATAAAAATCTAGAGTCGTGCTTGAAACTTAAAACAACAAGTTATAAACCAGATTTAATCAAACTTTCAAAAGGCATGCAAAGCCAATGCTCCCATTGATGTAATTATCTATATTTGTGTTTTTATATGAATAAATATTTTTCCGTATTTAAAGCTGTATATTTTAAATCAAAAATCAAATATATATATAAGCAAATACTATAATATTGAAACGAAAATTTTTAGTTTCTCTTTAAAAATTGGGAAATTTTGTAAATTGTAACTTTTGGCTCTTCCGTTTCAATAGGTTGCCGACCCCTGACCTAGACGGGTATGTAAACGTCGAATACAACAGTGGGCTCGTTACTGCACATTTAAAATAGAACCACATCGTAAAATCGGTAGAGCGTAAAGGTACACACCTTTAAATGTATTTAAAGGTGTATATTTAACACTCTGCAATTGTAAAAAAGTATCGCAATAATATAATATACAGTATCGCAGTATTTTATATTATACCGCCACTCCTCTTATTTTAATTGCAATCTTTTATTCATAAAAATGTCAACATAACAACTACTTTTCAGACTAATACCGAAGACTGAGTATTTTGGTTTTCGGAGCTCCAATAACAAATAAATTATAAACGAGATAAGATGTACCTCCTAGGTGTACCAACACATGTAGCTGAATTTTAAAACGTTGCACGCTAAAATTAAATTATTTTTGATATTTTTTATAGACATTATAGAGTTTAAAATTTCTGTAAATTTTCAGGTGATGGAAAGGCGCCAAAAGATTTAGAAGATGGCGGTGGAACCGCAGTTGCTGGAGATAAGCGAAACGTGGAAAGCTTCGTGGAGTGTCCTCAAGTGGGCGTGGCTGAAGAGTCAATAAGAAGCGAGGATCCGCGTTCCCCGAAACTATCAAAGATTAAAGAGAAAACAGCTACTAAACAGGTTTGATTTATCCTGCTATCCTCGAAATTTATGTGGTTTAAGAAATAGTTTTGAAATCAATATTGCTAAAAATATATGTGTGACATGACCAGAGCATATTAACCCTTTTGGGTACATTTGACGAGTGAGACTCGTCATCTGCTTACTTGGGCGAAGTTACGATGGGCGAGTCTGACTCGTCATCTGAAATTAAGAAGCAGGCGTTGATGTTTGCGGCACCTCCGCCAGTGGACGTTGATCGCAAACAATTTGTTGTAGGGTCGGTCAAGAATGGGATCAATTGAACCTCACCAAGTCCGTCCCATGGGCATAAAAATCTTCAAATAATTCAGTACTCAAAGGGTTAAGGCCTTGAAGCCACGGAAGTCTTCAATCGGGAGACCCATTGTTCTCAAATAGAACTTAGAACATCCTATCACTTTTGCCATATACTATAATTATTTCCCCTTTTTATCCATAAAATGGGTATTTACAGGGTGTTTTCCATAAGTAATGCGACTAAATTCATAACAAATCATTTATTCGACATATTCGTACTATTAGTTAAAAATCCTCAAAATAGCACCCTCCTGCGTCGATACATTTATGGAGCCGGTGTTTCCAGGCCTGGAAGGCATCCAGGAAAGCCTTCTCCGGGAGGTCCTTTAGAGCCGATGTAACATGAGCCTGGATGTTTTCAATCGTGTCCCAATGTTTCCCTTTCAGGGCTCCTTTTAAGCGAGGAAACAAAAAAAAGTCTGGAGGAGCCAGGTCAGGACTGTAGGGACGCTGGGAAACCAGTGGGGTATGGGTACTGGCTAGAAAGGAGGGTCGCGCGCTGCCGAAGTGACATCAAGGACGCATGGAAACTTCATCACGATATCGCGCCAAGCCACAGCTCCTTCGTTGTCAACGATTTCCTGGCCAGGACGCATACCCCACTGGTTCATCAGCCTCCTACAAGCCTGACCTGGCTCCCCCAGACTTTGCTTTTGTTTCCCCGCTTAAAAGGAGCCCTGAAAGGGGCACATTGGGACACAATTGAAAACATCCAGACTCATGTTACATCGGCTCTAAAGGACCTCACGGAGAAGAATTTCCAGGAGAAAGCCTTCCAGGCCTGGAAAAACCTCCTCCACAAATGCATCGACGCAGAAGGATGCTATTTTGAACATTTTTAACTAATTGTACGAATATGTCCAATATATGATTTTTTATGAATTTGGTCGCATTACTTATGGAACGCACCCTGTATATTATGTTGCATGTTTTTAATCTGTAATATGCTATGTAATGCGGTGACAATCTAGAAAGCTCAATACCTTCGAGCATGGATCCTTCATAGTAGAGAAAACATAATGTTATAATATCGCTAACATCAAAGTGATGCCAACATGTACGGCCTCAGACACGTGGTTAGTTACGTTATTCCATTCATAATTTTTCACTGTTACACATTTCCCAATTCATCAGCCAATCGCGAGTATTTTTTAATTCATAATTTTGAAAAGAAGTCACGTGTCTAAGATGTTGGTTTCACGATTATGACGTCATATTCGCTCTACTACAGTCCGTTCATGCTCGAAGCTCAATACCGATTAATAGGAATTTATGCCAACAAAGTGCTATCTGACATTTCAGGTTTTTAAAAAATATTTAACAAATTAAATAGAATAAGCGATACATTTTCACCAAAGTTTGTAATGTTCTTACGTTCCGCTGCAAATCATTTTAATTAAGAATAGATAAGACTAACAAATTTGACCAAGAAGCTAGTCATTATTTGAAAATGGGAAATCGATTCAGCCTTTTTAGGTTTTGCTCAAAAACGATTGTTAAAATTTTTAGATTATTTTTTTTATAATATTATATGTATATGATATGTATTTAAACGGAAGTTTGTGAACTTCGAGCATTAATGGTACAAAGAGTCAGTTATGCCTAAACTTATTTCGAAGAGGTAGACGGGAAAAGAACAAAAGTTTTTTCAAAATGATATTTGACACTTTGTTTGGGAATATTTTTTTTAAACACTTTATTTGGATGAAAGTAGGTACGACCATAGAGGAATGATACAAAAAAAGGAATAAAAATGCTGATTACCGTGTGCATCATTGAAACCACGTGATTTGTGGAAATGCCAATTCATTCATGCGCCAATATTACTTGGCAGGCCTTGGCGACATTCAGAACTGAACGAGATCGAAGTATTGTAATATGGTTTTGTGTTTCATTTTGTATTTAAATATATTTTTTTTGAACGAGTGGCACAATTTAAGGGAGTTTAACAGATGTATTAGGGAGATTTTTCTTACTTTGTAGGTTTGAAATAATTGCATTACGTTTTTATGTAAAAAATTTACCATAAGCGAAGTTCTTTCAATTGTTATTTTGTATACTTCAATAAGAAAATAGGAACAATAAATACTGAGAAATATAAAGAGTTTCGCAAATAAAATATTTTCGTTTCGTTAATGAAGAGGAAATATTTAGCGCATATTGTTTGAAAATAAGTAAATACGTACATATATGTTAAAAAGTTGAATACGGACAGAACTCCTTACACCAAAAGAGGAGAAAGTGCGCCAAATTTGGAACTCCTGCAGATGTCTGTACGCCAAATGTGGCAGCGCTATAACCACGTGATGTGGGTTTTTCTTTTCAATGTTGACACCGCGGCCTTACGAGGCGAAGGCGCTCTTTATTTAATATTACAACTCTCTGGGTACGACAGCCACCCCATACATGTTATATTGGTTCCGACATAAATGCAGAGTTGTGTCAAAGTTAAAAAAAATCTATAAGAGGCCACACTAGAATCACCTACATGCATTGCATGTAAGGCTAATCGATGCACTAGTTTTAAGGAAAATAGAACTATTAAGTGATGAAGGGAAGACTATTAAATCGCTTCGTTGCATCTGATTTTTAAATGGGTGGATAAGAAAAATAAACATTTTCTACCTTCAAATTAACACACTTTTCTTCAATGCATTAATAATAAAAATTAATTAGTAATTCGTTTTCACACAGCACCCAAGCAACAAAGAGTGTTTCGGACCAAATGAAAGGTCTTCCGTGAAAAGACCCCAAGAAACCTCATTCGGTAAGATTTCGGTATTCGGTATTATCAGTCATAAGATACAAAATATTAACTTCATAGTTTAGTTAATAGTTTGTTAAGATTTAGTTAAAATTACACTGTTAAAATTTTCAGTTCAACGTTGCGCCATCTCTTGGTGCTCTGCAGCAATTTACACCATATTATGGTGAAATCTGGTTTGAACCAAAAATCCTTTATCGGAAAAAAGCGGAGGTTTCACCAATAATTGGTTCAACCTCTTTTACTGCAACCGATTCCCTTCAAGAAAGATCCCCTTCATCAAACAAGGGCCTTCGTGGCCCATAGAGTAATGACGTTCAGCTATGAATCAGAGGATTCCTAGTTCGAACCCGATTGTTGACATTTAGAAAGAAAAGTAAAAAGTTGTGATCTTGCAATCGAAGGGTTGCCATCTTCGCTACAAAAATACTACTACTAAAATACTGAAAAAAACCTCGAAGTTTGTTTGTTTTATGTCAAGGATAGTGAAGACCATATATATATATATATATAAGGTGTGCTCGCACTCGCGCTGCCTGACGGAAGGCGGAGAGAGCAACTATTTGACGTCATAGTGACGCCTACTTCGCCTTCTGTGGGCGTTGAAAAATGCAAGAATTTGCGTTGTGGCAAGCAAAACATAAAGAAACACAATCCATAATCAGATTTTTTATAGAATAGTAGCCGTACATCTGATCTATTAGATATCGATTTTTCTTTAAAAAAAAGAAATATTAGTGTTCAAGTTATTGTAAAAAAAAAAAACCCTGCCCGAACGGTGTTTGGTTGCTTATATTTCGGGCAATAATTTTCGATTTTATTGAAATTGGAAAAATCATGATTTTCACTCTGAAGACTGTCGTGATGGATGGGCGAAGTTTTGTTCGATATCCTAATTTGAAAAAGTTAAAATTAAAAGTTGACGATCAAAAATTGCTTTGGCAGAATACCTTTTTCATTTTGTATTTGTAATGTTATTCTGACTTTAGAATTGCCATATTTGTTTTTTAATTTAATTTCAATACGAATAACCCTTGATAATATTTTTAAAAAACTAGAATAAACAATAATCGCCATTTGACATAAAATCAGCTTAAATCGAAAATCAGTGCATGAAAGCCAAACGTAATAGCCAACTCAAATCGAAAAAAAAAAGTTTTGGCGACTTTTTTCGTCGCCAATATAAAAAACTCGCCAAATGTCCTATACTACATCTGTTCCAATTTCACTTGTATGTTTATTTATAGTAACTATGTGATTGGTTTGATCGAGAAATTGGTTAAATTCACAGGATTTAGAAAGTGTAACCCGAAGACGGGTTCGGAAACGACGGGCAAAGCCAACGGCGATTCAATAATTTTTATAGTAAATGTGTTGTTGATCAAGAATTTTGCACGCAGCATTTTTTAAATGGGGAGTGAAGAATACACAGTGTATTGTTAAAGAAGGAAAGAGGGGGTGAGTAGAAATACTCTGGGTTGGCGGGGCCTTGTCGAATATTTGCAAGGCACTACGGAAAAGTTGAAGTATAAATGAACATTTGCTTTGAAAATGGACCACGTTCCTCGTCGGAAGGCGAGGTGTTCTTGCGCAACTAGGTTAACGCAACTAGTTATTAATAAATGAAATTACTAAAGGCTTTATAGCCCAATCTTATCATTAACATTTATATGGTTTATAATGTAAACTTTTTTGTAGTCTATTCTATTGTGAAAATATAGATTTACGCCAATTTTGACTTATTAAAAAAAAAATCTTTTATAGCTTCAACAAGTGGCCAGAAAGCAAAAGGTGCGACAAAATCAACAAAGGTACTTACAATTCGTTTTCAATACTAACAAAATTCTGTTCTAAGTTTTTCGATGGATTTATTTTTACAGTCTGTTCAGCCCACTGATCTCTAACTGTAACTTCTGGATTGGACAATGCAGTTTGTTGACTTGAACCCAATTGAAGGTTAAAAAACTGTACCCCAATTTTATTTCTACCTCTATATTTCGTATATTGTTCATGCTAAAATATGCCGAATTGTAGTACTTTTGTAATTTTTTTTTTAATTTTCCATTGAAACCCATTTTAACTGCCTATTCTTTGAAATCCATTTCAACCAATAATAAGTGGATAAGCAGCGAAAGGGAAAACTATATTTTTGGCGATATATAAATTAATTCTTTATGTAGAAAATAAAATATCTAAACAGATTTAACACTTCTATAACGGTTTGAGAAGTATAAAAAATATAAACGAAATCACTTTAAAAAAAATTAGTTGGGAGTAAAGTATGGCTTCAACCGCGCAGATAGAAGGAACTGGTCATAAGCGTTCCAGAAGTTACAGTTAGAGTTCAGTGGAACAGCCATATTTCAAATAAATCATTCATCATTCATCTGATTTCGAATCGAGGCATATCTTTTTGAGCATATTTTTTTTTAAAAGGGACATATTTTTTATTTTATATTTAATTATCTTTTATAATTTAGTAAAATCCAAACATTTGAAATTCTATTAAATACGTTTTGAGTTCTGGACCCTCTTAATGTTGTACTTACTAGTATAATAGTAAAAACTGCCATGCAACGTATTTTTGTATTTATAGTTAAGTGTGCTAGACAACCAGCTGAAAGCCATCGTAGAAAATATGACTAACATAAGAAGTCAAATGCAGGTAAGATTAATAAAAATTATATTTGTTCCACATTTTTTTAAAACTTTTAAATTTTATTTTATGTTATTGTTCTTGTTATTTTATACTTATACTTATACTTTTTATAGATTCAACGTGAAAGGAGCCTCCAAAGTGGTAAAATGCAATTTTCATATATTTTTAATTCGAATACTTAGGTATAAATTTTAAGTTTACTTATTGATCATTTTATCTCATTAATTTATTTAGAGCAGCATTTAAAAAATCCCAGAGTAATTCCAGAAGTTTTTTTTTATGTTTTCCAATCAAATACTTCTATTTTTAACCGACAAACCCGCGCGCCAACCAACACTCCAAAATAAAACCGCCATAAGTTTTAAACTAAAACCGCCAAATCGCGCGCCAAGCCGAGAGGCTTGGCGCGCGATGAAGTTTTTGATGGATTAAGTCAATTTTATTTAAAAGGTGTTTCTTAATAATTTTTTCTATTCTAATTTCAGTGATTCATGACTACCGCTCTATAAAAAAAAAGGTATTAGAAGAGGAATACAGACCTTTTCTGATGGTGGGCGGACTACCTAACTGGGTATCCGCAGATGATGTGACGAATGCAAGTTACTTTTCACATATTTATAACACCTTCTTACCATGTTCTTGGATTTAGTCCTTTACTTGTAAAGAAGTGATTTGCTTTCGATTTAAACTGTACTCTGTAAAAAAAAAGGTGCTTAAAATGAGCACATAGACGTACTCGTTTTTGTTTAGGTACAATTACATCGTAAACGAGCGATGACGTACTCCAATTTAAGTAACCGTACTTTCTCAAAAATGAGCAGTGGGATTTAATATGGCTAATCTCAGCTTCAGTTCAAGCCATCTTAACAAAGCGACCTGACACACTTAAAATATTTGTTCAGAAAATGGTTTTCCACATTATTGGATGTCGATTTCTTAAATGGAAATCGAGTTATTACTACTCAATTATCTTACTTCCCACTCTTTTACCACGCCCTTTTAACATTACTTCTGTTTATAATTTCTTCGCGCCGCTTTGGTAGTACAACGGATAAGATCTTAGACTTAAGTTCGGACGACATCAGGTAGACGGATTGGGTTCGATTCCAGATAAGTCCTGGTTATAATTGTTGACATTTGTTAAAAGTGATTAATGAAGGCAACCTATGTAAGCAAGCAACTACTCTTTTTATTCAATTTACTCATTTTTGAGTACATGTACTCATTTTTAAGCACATTTTTTTACAGTATACCGGTTAAATCGAATGAAAATCTCTTCTTTACAAGTAAATGACTAAAACCAAGAAGAGAAAATGGAACTTATGTATTCGGAACCAGAGAGTTGTAATATTAAATAGAGAGCGCCTTCAATGCCAGACTCTCGTAAGGCCGCGGTGTCAACATTGAAAAGAAAAACTCACATCACGTGGTTATAGCGCTGCCACATTTGGCGTTCAGACATCTGCAGGAGTTCCAAATTTGGCGCACTTTCTTCTCTTTTGGCGATAAGGAGTTCTGTCCGAATTCAACTTTTTAACATATATGTACAGCCGCGGAAAAAAAAACGAACCACCGATGATTATTTCGTTAGTTTTTATAGTAGAAATAAACTTAATATACCATTTTGTATAGAATAAAGTCTAAAACACATTGATATACAAAAAATTTGCATAGGGGACTATCTTCATATTAAAATCCGCACCAACTTTAAAATTTCCAATAGCAACACCCAATTTTGATTCAATATTTAGAATCTACGACAAAATTTATCGTTGAATATCAATTTGCAAGTCATTTGGTTAAGTAGTTTTTTAATTATGAATATCGAAAGTTTAGAACTCGTAATGTTAAATGAATTTCTTAAAGTTTTAATCATATCTTTCGAAATAATAATTTTATTAAGCTGATATATTTATCTGTGTTACTTCTAAACAACCCAAATAAAATACACTAACTTTTATTAATTATATGTATATTTTTTAATTTTATTTAAATTAGGATATTAATATTCATAAAATTTATGAATAGCAACCATGCTATATTTTGATAGTGATGGATTCAGAAAAACGCTTTATATGCATATATAAAATTTCATGATTTTCCTCTTTGTAGCTTTTTGGCAATATTATAATGTGCATCAAATGATCATTTAAGGGGTCATACACAAATGTAAAATCTGCAGAACTTAACAGAAATCTATTAATTTTGAGAATTAAAAGCGCTGTGATCGCGTTGGCATAAAATTCAAAATTCTTATATAGAGGCGATGGGTATACGGGAGTGGGGGAATGAATGACCACGGAAAAAGAACAACCACGGCTAACGCCAAAACATTTTCTACCAGCGTACTTTATTTCGAAGTCTCCATAATACTTTGTTCACTGTGGAAGTAGCCCCTCAAATAAGATCGATACATATTGTCTAATATCTCTGCATATAAATGTAAGAAATTAACGAAAATTTGTATTTAGATTATTTTGAGGGCGGGGTACATTTCTGCGCTATCAAAAGTAGGTGTTGCTATTGAAAATTTTAAAGTTGGTGCGGATTCGAGTTTGAAGATAGTCCCCTATGCAAATGTTTTGTATATCAATGTATAGTAGACTTTATACCCTACAAAATGGTATATTAAGTTTAGCTCTACTATAAAAACTAACGAAATAATCGTCGGTGGTTCGTTTTTTTTTTCCGCGGCTGTACGTATTTACTTATTTTCAAACAATATGCGCTAAATACTTCCTCTTCATTAACGAAACGAATTTGTGTTCAATGCTCGAAGAAGCGAAACTCTTTATATTTCACAGGTTTTATTGTTCATATTTTTTATTGAAGTATACAAAATAACAATTGAAAGAACTTCGCTTATGGTAAATTTTTTACATAAAAACGTAATGCAATTATTTCAAAACTACAAAGTAAGAAAACTCTCCTTAATATATCTGTTAAACTCCCTTAAATTGTGCCACTCATTAAAAAAATATATTTAAATACAAAATTAAACCATATTACAATACTTCGATCTCGTTTAGTTCTGAAAGTCGCCAAGGCCTGCCAAGTAATATTGGCGCATGAATGAATTGGCATTTCCACATATCATGTGGTTTCAATGATGGACACACGGAAATCAGCTTTTTTATTCCTCTATTTGTATTATTACTCTATGTTCGGAACTTGATAAGCATCGAATGTAATCAAATATGTGTACTTATTTGACTTATTTTTAATTATCTATTTTTAACAGTGTGCTCTGTTATTTAATTCGAAAAAAACTTAGTTGTCCATACAATGAGCTCCTTTTTATTCCTAAATCTTACTATTTATTAAACAATTAAGAATTTTTCATTTTTAATTATATTCAGATATATATATATTACCTCACCAGAATCATAGAGTAATGAAACAAATAGAGGAATAAAAATGCTGATTTCCGTGTGTGCATCATCGAAACCACGTGATAGTTGGAAATGCCAATTCATTCATGCGCCAATATTACTTGGCAGGCCTTGGCGACTTTAAGAACTAAACGAGATCGAAGTATTGTAATATGGTTTTGTGTTGAATTTTGTATTTAAATATCGTTTTTTTTTAACGAGTGGCACAATTTAAGGGAGTTTAACAGATATATTAAGGAGATTTTTCTTACTTTGTAATTTTGAAATAATTTCGTTACGTTTTTATGTAAAAAATTTACCGTAAGCGAAGTTCTTTCAATTGTTATTTTGTATACTTCAATAAGAAAATATGAACAATAAAACCTGAGAAATATATAGAGTTTCGCTTCTTCGAGTATTGAACACAAATAAAATATTTTCGTTTCGTTAATAAAGAGGAAATATTTAGCGCATATTGTTTGAAAATAAGTAAATACGTACATATATGTTAAGAAGTTGAATACGGACAGAACTCCTTATCACCAAAAAAGAAGAAAGTGCGCCAAATTTGAAACTCCTGCAGATGTCTGAACGCCAAATGTGGCAGCGCTATAACCACGTGATGTGGGTTTTTCTTTTCAATGTTGACACCGCGGCCTTACGAGAGGCTGGTATTGAAGGCGCTCTCTATTTAATATTACAACTCTCTGATCAGAATACGTAACCATATGCGGAACAAAACTATTAAATTTTATTGGAAAGGAGGGAGGTCTACAAGCATTTAGAGGATACTTTCGATATTGCAGTATTTCCAGGTTAACTGAAATTTAAAGTTTGGATTGTGACGGTTTTGAAGCATCTGCCCATTGATATATTTTCGATTTTCCTTCACATTTCTTTAATTTTTTTTATTTTGTTTTTCTATTGAAATTTAACAAATAAATTAAGAGTACTCTGTTAAAAATAGGTACTTAAAAATAGGTAACATGGTTATTTTAAGTGATTTCGATGCTTATTACAGGTTCGAATACATAAGTTTCAGTTTTGGAAAAGAGATGTACTCAAAAATAAGTAAAAATGCAGTTGCTGGCCTTCATAAATCACTTTAAGCAATTACAACCATAACCTGCCGGGAATCGAACCCAAACTACCTAATGTTGTCCGCACCGACGTCCAGGGCCATATCCGTTGTGCCACCACTGCGATGTAAAGAAGTTGTAAATTTTAAAATGTTAAAAATGTGTGGCAAAAGAATGGGAAATAAGATAATTGAGTCGTAATAACTCAGTTTCTATTTAAGCAATCGACATCCAATAATGGGGGAAACCAACTTCCGAACACCTATTTTAAGTTTGCCAGGTCGCTTTGTTAAGATGGCTTGAACATAAGCTGATATTAGCAATATTAAATCACACTGCTTATTTTTGCGAAAGTACGATTATTTAAATTTGAGTACGTCATCCTCATTTACGATGCAACTGCACTCTAAGAAAAGCAAGTACGTCCATGTACTCATTTTTTTTTACATTGTATTTTCAACTTTTTCCACCAAAAAGATTGATTAACCAATCATATTGGTGGAAATTACTCTCATTTCATTTGTCCAAGACCACACCTCTTTTTGTAAGCCAATTTCGAATAGAAAAACAAAATCTGAAATGAAGGATAATAGCAAATACACCAATATTGTCACTTTTTACGAACAGAAAAGTTAACCTAAGTCTCAACCGCGGCCGACAATCTGTCGTATAAAACGACAGTCGACAAGGTTTTGAAACGTTGGAAATTAACCACTTTTTTTTTTAATGAAATTTTAGATTATTTTCAGAAACTGTTGGTCAATGCCGCTTTGACAGGTGATGTAGTGTACTAAAAAAAAAAAAAAAAAAAAGCACTAATAACTTGCAAAAAAAATAAAAAGAATTCGGGGAAAATTTCAATCGAGCCGATTTTTAAACTAATTTCCTCATATGAAATATGTTTCTAAAAATATTAGTAATAATGTGTCGTATTTAAATGGTTTCTAAGTCTAGCTGCGCACTAGACATGCAACTAAACTATTTAGCTGCATGCAATTGAAAAACTCACATTCTTTACGCTCCTTCAGCAATTATCGGACAAGCAACTATCGGACAAAACATCCTTTCGCTCGATACAGCGCTTACAACTTTGGCAGATAATCGACAATTTGGCGAATTTGTATGGATTGTTGTAATGCGAGTTTAGCGATTTGTCATCTTTACTTTGACTATTTCGAAATCTGAAACGTGGCAGCCTTGAGTCGAATGCATTATAAATAATCGCCGGGCACTTGATGAGTGATTTTTTTAGTCACTCGGTTGATTATCAGCGAGCGATAATTGGAGTGTCATTATCGCTCGTGCGCGACTAGACTCATATGTAAATGTTTATAAAATGCTAAACTAATTTAAGAACCTTACACACTACAACAAACACTACCCGAGGCATAGAGTAATGATACAAATAGAGGAATAAAAATGCTGATTTCCGTGTGTCCATCATTGAAACCACGTGATAGGTGGAAATGCCCATTCATTCATGCGCCAGTATTACTTGGCTGGCCTTGGCGACTTTAAGAACTAAACGAGATCGAAGTATTGTAATATGGTTTTGTGTTTAATTTTGTATTTAAATATCGTTTTTTTTTAACGAGTGGCACAATTTAAGGGAGTTTAACAGATATATTAAGGAGATTTTTCTTACTTTGTAGTTTTGAAATAATTGCATTACGCTTTTATGTAAAAAATGTACCATAAGCGAAGTTCTTTCAATTGTTATTTTGTATACTTCAATAAGAAAATATGAGTAATACGGACATAACTCCTTATCACCAAAAAAGAAGAAAGTGCGCCAAATTTGAAACTCCTGCAGATGTCTGAACGCCAAATGTGGCAGCGCTATAACCACGTGATGTGGGTTTTTCTTTTCAATGTTGACACCGCGGCATTACAAGAGTCTGGTATTGAAGGCGCTCTCTATTTAATATTACAACAATCTGGCCCGAGGTAGAATGCGTAATTGACTAGGGTTTATTTATCATATTTGTTTTAAAAATTACATTTTAGGAAAATTATAAGATAGGATATTATTTTTATTTTGTTCTGGTAAGCTAACAACCGTAGTGCTATAAGATTCTAGCGGCAGTTAAGATTTGACATTTTCTGTTTC
>OZ010678.1:48518516-48621016 GCA_963932185.1 Troglohyphantes excavatus
CCAACGCCAATAGTCGAATGTGCAGCTCTAGTACGATGTTAATTAACTAAAACCAAACGTGGCGATTCAAAATTCCCAACTCAACACTGAACAAAAATTTCTAGTTTCATAGTTCCAACTTATCGACACTTGTCAGCTTTTTACAGGTAATAATAAACTGTTTTCTCGAAATTATTTATTTGTTGCACACATGTGCTTGCACTTTATAATCTTCCCTCGCTTGCATTTGGTAATAATACTAAATATTTTGAGGCATAAATTTTCCCCAACTTAGGGGTTTTTAAAACTCGAAATTCCGAAAATTTTAGATTTTTTTTTAGATTATTGGGGAGAGGTCTTGCCCCCCCCCGGTGTGACGGGCCTGTTAACCCTTTATTATAGGGGTGACCGTTGTACCTTGCGGTTCATTTATACACACAGACACCGTTTAAAGGGGAGGGGATGCTCAGAACATGTGAACATTAATTTTTCTTTTCTTTGAAATTTTATGGGTTTATTATTGATACTAACATTTTC
The DNA here is from genome assembly GCA_963932185.1 of Troglohyphantes excavatus. Taxonomy (NCBI): domain Eukaryota; kingdom Metazoa; phylum Arthropoda; class Arachnida; order Araneae; family Linyphiidae; genus Troglohyphantes; species Troglohyphantes excavatus. Next base: position 48,519,033 of record OZ010678.1, read on the forward strand.
CATATTTAAATTTTTATAAAGGTTTTAATGGTTATGTTTTGATTTTCAATTCAACGTTATCTCTTCACACTTCTTGCTGTTTACAGAGCCCCAGTTGCTCAGTTGGTAAGGCGTTCAGCTACTAATCAGAGGATTGGTGGTTCGAATCCGTGAAATGGACTTGACACGGAAAAGTAAAAAAGTAGTGATCTTGCGATCGGAGGGTTGCCAGCTTCGCTACAAAAATACTAGAAAGTCGTCCAGAATATCCAACAAATTATACTGGCGTGTATACGGGACTGGTGCACGATAAATCTGATCGGGGTCCAAAGTCCCGACGTCTATTGAAGGCGTTGGGTGCCAGTTCAGGTGTTTCCTCGTCATCTGACCATGGTTCTTAAATAACGAGGTGCATGTATGATTGTGTGTGTGAATGTGTTTGTGTTCCCTGGTGTTTCCTTCGAGATTGACCCCGAACCGTCGCCAATAGCCCACTGTGCAGCTCTAGTGCGACGTTAATTAACAAAAACAAAAACATTGCTGTTTACACTGAAAATTAATATGACATACCGTTTAACCTCCAAAGTGTTGTACGTACGGACTATTTTTAACCGACCGAAAAGCACACCTACTAAAACCGCCAATGCGAGCCAAAAGAAGAAAATATATTAATTTGCAGTTATGTATTTTTTTTAAAATAATTTTTTATTTAATTTTTTTTAATTTAGCATTTTGATTTACAATAATTTAAAATAGGCAAAGTGGCACTAAAATATAATCAGCTTTTCATATAACACGATCAAAACTCCCCAACTTTTCTTAGAAGGTTCTTGAAACATTCTAGATTGAGAAATACATAAAAAAAAAGTGAATTTTTCAAATAATATTGAAATGGTTAAAAATTCCTGTAAAAAAAAAATGATAATCGCAAAACCGATATTAAATAAAACTTGAAATAGTCATCTTCCTACTTTGATGAGTATGACAACACTATACCTTTCAAAAGTGTTTTATTGTATTTCTATATCTACTTAATATAATATTATATTATTTTCTATATTATTATATCTATTTAATGTTATTTTAAAACCAGGAAAAATTTAAATCATTAAAAATTAATTATACGCACACCTGTAATCTTTTATATGGAGTGCAACTCGTAGACAATCTTGCGATTCGTACCGATTCATCGGAGTTAACGCCGTAGGCGCCGGACATGTCACATCTGAGAATTTGACGCGAGAATTTATTAATATATGGTACCTAGGGCCGAAGGCCCTTTAACCCACACTTGAATTACTAACATTAATAGAACATGATGAGAGTTTCATTGGTAGACAACACAGTCACAGCACAACACAAAACACAAACGGACGTCAAATCCACATTCACACTCGAATTCCCAGAGAAGTTCGCACATCAGACGAGGGAGGAAGGCAGTGGAAAGTCACTAAGTTTAGTTCCTAAGTAAGGGTACCGAAAACATGTCCGAGAGAGCACATCCAGTAATAGTCAATAACGATAGGTTGATCATAAGTTCAGCTCCAACCTGATTGGAGGGGTTAGAAATTGGCTTGTTTTGTAAGTAGTTCGTCGTATCACTCCGCGAGCGGAGTAATACCGTCTTTTCCATGACTAAAAAGGTCACTAAGTGGGTGAAATTTTCCCATTGGTTGAGTACTTGTTCCTCATTGGTGGGTCAAAACAACACGGTTTTTCTTGATTTTTGGCACAGAAAGTTAGTGGTTCCAAGGTGGGAGGAGCCAAGCACAGCTCAAGGTGTGTGCGACGGTTCTTTCGCACAAAAGAAGAAAGTCATTGGTTGAGATTTCTTGAAGCTTGTATTGCATTGACGGTTCAAAACAACACGGAAAAATAGAGTTTTTAGCACTGAAAGTTTAGTTTCTTGTGTTGGGAGGGTCCAGCTACTCCATGATGAGTGTGCGCCGTTGCCTCCGCACAATTTTCATTAGTTGTGAAGGGAAATCGAAGGAGCTTAGGTTCATTTTCTAAGCTTCCTCCGAAAAGAAGGTGATGAAGGCTTTCACCTTTTCCGCGGCATGCGGTTGATTTTTTAAGGAGTTAGTAAGGAGCAAGATTCCTTGATCCCCACGGAAAAGTTCTATAAGTTCTTTCATCAACTCAATAAGTGATACAAACTCTTTAAGCACATCAGATTGGGTCGGTGAGGGTTGAACATTAGATTTGTTAACAGCGGTTTGTACTTGCTCTTTACGTATTACTTTTCCGTTTTGAGCCGGCACAGGTTTTGCTGTAACGGGTTTTTCTTTGGGTTGGGCAGGGTTTTCTTTAGTTTTCGGATAGGCAGGGCATTGGCGCCAAGAGGCCACATGTCCAACCGTTCCGCAATTAATGCACTCAGGGTGCTCAACCCACTTAATTTCACAAGAACGAGTTTCATGGTTAGCGCCGCATTTTAAGCAGCGTGTAGGCATGTTACAGTTGGAAGCAGTATGACCAAAGTGGTTACACTTGTAACATTGGATAGGCTTTTTCTTATATTTATAAAGTTCACATTTAACAGTCATAAAACAGAGCTGTTTTATGTTCAGGATTTTTTCGTTATCAGAAGTTTTTGGCAACTCGACGAGAAAAATGCCAATCGGTTTTTTGTTTTTTCGAGAAAACTGCACAACATTGGTGACTTGAAATTCCAATTTAATTAATTCTTCCTGAACTTCCTCGGGTTTAAATTCCGATGGAATACCTTTAATGATAATTTTTAATGGAATTTCTTTTTTAGGCGTGAAAGTGAAGAAGTCACAATTTTGACTTTTAAGATACTCAGAGATAGAGTTACACAAAATAGCATTTGTTACCTGGATTTTGATGAAATCCCCCGATGTTTCACATTTGACTGTTCCACATGAGAGTTTGTTAATTTCCGAAAGATGCTGACGGATGTCAGACTTTGTTTTCAGGAAGATGGGAGGGGGGGAACATTGGTCCCCTCTTCACCGATTTCCATAGAGTGGGATTGTTCGTTGGTGTGGTTATCCACAGATGTCAGTTCCGAACCTTCTTGAAGTTGGCTTGTTGACATCTGTTGAGTCCCCGCGTCAGAAAGTTTGATAGTCTCACAAGTGAGAGAGTGTTCGTTTTTGTCCTGTGTATGCGCCGACAGTTCCGTCCGCGAGGGGGGATGAGGACGCACACTTGGTTTACACAATTGTGCAGCCATTGCCTGTAAGACTTCATTTGTCATAGACAAGCTCTTTGGTGAATCTTGAAATACCTTGGATGCAGCATGAAGTTTGGAGTTGAGTTCCTTCTCAATCTTCCGAATCTTCCTCGAGAGGGAGACCCGGTCCTTTTTCTTCAGCGAATCCCAGGAATCATGAAGTTGTTCAATTTTCACATTGTAGTCCACCAGAAGTGGATCATCTTTTTCACCTTGAAAGATCTGGAAGTCTGGAAAATCCTCCCTTCTATTATCCGCCATGGTCAACAATGAAAGACTCGAGCAGTTAACAGTTTAGAGCAGTTAAATTTGAGAAAAACGGACATGTCACATCTGATTATTTTATCGTATTTGTATCAAGTACAAAATTTAAAATAACGGTACTGTAATACTATGATATAACCCTAATGGGCCTCCCTCATTCTCTCATTTTTTAAACCCTATTGGTCCTCTCTCATTTTTTAAACCCTATTGGTCCTCTCTCATTTTTTAAACCCTATTGGGCCTCTCTCATTTTTTAAACCCTATTGGGCCTCTCTCATTTTTTAAACCCTATTGGGCCTCTCTCATTTTTTAAACCCTATTGGACCTCTCTCATTTTTTAAACAATATTGGGCCTCTCTCATTTTTTAAACCCTATTGGACCTCTCTCATTTTTTAAACCCTATTGGGCCTCTCTCATTTTTTAAACAATATTGGGCCTCTCTCATTTTTTAAACCCTATTGGACCTCTCTCATTTTTTAAACCCTATTGGGCCTCTCTCATTTTTTAAACCCTATTGGGCCTCTCTCATTTTTTAAACCCTATTGGGCCTCTCTCATTTTTTAAACCCTATTGGGCCTCTCTCATTTTTTATACCCTATTGGGCCTCTCTCATTTTTTAAACCCTATTGGACCTCTCTCATTTTTTAAACAATATTGGGCCTCTCTCATTTTTTAAACCCTATTGGACCTCTCTCATTTTTTAAACCCTATTGGGCCTCTCTCATTTTTTAAACCCTATTGGGCCTCTCTCATTTTTTAAACCCTATTGGGCCTCTCTCATTTTTTAAACCCTATTGGGCCTCTCTCATTTTTTATACCCTATTGGGCCTCTCTCATTTTTTAAACCCTATTGGGCCTCTCTCATTTTTTATACCCTATTGGGCCTTTCTCATTTTTTATACCCTATTGGGCCTCTCTCATTTTTTATACCCTATTGGGCCTCTCTCATTTTTTAAACCCTATTGGGCCTCTCTCATTTTTTAAACCCTATTGGGCTTCTCTCATTTTTTAAACCCTATTGGGCCTCTCTCATTTTTTAAACCCTATTGGGCCTCTCTCATTTTTTAAACCCTATTGGGCCTCTCTGATTTTTTAAACCCTATTGGGCCTCTCTCATTTTTTAAACCCTATTGGGCCTCTCTCATTTTTTATACCCTATTGGGCCTCTCTCATTTTTTAAACCCTATTGGGCCTCTCTCATTTTTTAAACCCTATTGGGCTTCTCTCATTTTTTAAACCCTATTGGGCCTCTCTCATTTTTTAAACCCTATTGGGCCTCTCTCATTTTTTAAACCCTATTGGGCCTCTATCATTTTTTAAACCCTATTGGGGCTCTCTCATTTTTTAAATTCTATTGCGCCTCTCTCATTTTTTAAACCCTATTGGGCCTCTCTCATTTTTTAAACCCTATTGGGCCTCTCTCATTTTTTAAACCCTATTGGGCCTCTCTCATTTTTAAACCCTATTGGACCTCTCTCATTTTTTAAACCCTATTGGGCCTCTCTCATTTTTTAAACCCTATTGGGCCTCTCTCATCTTTTAAACCCAATTGGGCCTCTCTCATTTTTTAAACCCTATTGGTTCTCTCTCATTTTTAAAACCCTATTGGGCCTCTCTCATTTTTTAAACCCTATAGGTTCTCTCTAATTTTGGGGCCTCTCTCATTTTTTAAACCCTATTGGGCCTCTCTCATTTTTTAAACCCTATTGGGCCCCTCTCATTTTTTTAAACCCTATTGGGCCTCTCTCATTTTTTTAAACCCTATTGGGCCTCTCTCATTTTTTTAAACCCTATTGGGCCTCTCTCATTTTTTAAACCCTAATGGGCCTCTCTCATTTTTTAAACCCTATTGGGCCTCTCTCATTTTTTAAACCCTATTGGGCTTCTCTCATTTTTTAAACTCTATTGGGCCTCTCTCATTTTTTAAACCCTATTGGGCCTCTCTCATTTTTTAAACCCTATTGGGCCTCTCTCATTTTTTATACCCTATTGGGCCTCTCTCATTTTTTAAACCCTATTGGGCCTCTCTCATTTTTTAAACCCTATTGGGCCTCTCTCATTTTTTAAACCCTATTGGGCCTCTCTCATTTTTTAAACCCTATTGGACCTCTCTCATTTTTTAAACCCTATTGGGCCTCTCTCATTTTTTAAACCATATTGGGCCTCTCTCATTTTTTAAACCCTATTGGGCCTCTCTAATTTTTTAAACCCTATTGGGCCTCTCTCATTTTTTAAACCCTATTGGGCCTCTCTCATTTTTTAAACCCTATTGGCCCTCTCTCATTTTTTAAACCCTATTGGGCATGTCTCATTTTTTAAACCCTGTTGGGCCTCTCTCATTTTTAAAACCCTATTGGGTCTCTCTCATTTTGGGGCCTCTCTCATTTTTTAAACCCTATTGGGCCTCTCTCATTTTTTTAAACCCTATTGGGCCTCTCTCATTTTTTAAACCCTATTGGGCCTCTCTCATTTTTTAAACCCTATTGGGCCCCTCTCATTTTTTTAAACCCTATTGGGCCTCTCTCATTTTTTAAACCCTATTGGGCCTCTCTCATTTTTTTAAACCCTATTGGGCCTCTCTCATTTTTTAAACCCTAATGGGCCTCTCTCATTTTTTAAACCCTATTGGGCCTCTCTCATTTTTTAAACCCTATTGGGCTTCTCTCATTTTTTAAACTCTATTGGGCCTCTCTCATTTTTTAAACACAATTGGGCCTCTCTCATTTTTTAAACCCTATTGGGCCTCTCTCATTTTTTAAACCCTATTGGGCCTCTCTCATTTTTTATACCCTATTGGGCCTTTCTCATTTTTTATACCCTATTGGGCCTCTCTCATTTTTTAAACCCTATTGGGCCTCTCTCATTTTTTATACCCTATTGGGCCTCTCTCATTTTTTAAACCCTATTGGGCCTCTCTCATTTTTTAAACCCTATTGGGCCTCTCTCATTTTTTAAACCCTTTTGGGCCTCTCTCATTTTTTAAACCCTATTGGGCCTCTCTCATTTTTTAAACCCTATTGGGCCTCTCTCATTTTTTAAACCCTATTGGCCCTCTCTCATTTTTTAAACCCTATTGGGCATGTCTCATTTTTTAAACCCTGTTGGGCCTCTCTCATTTTTAAAACCCTATTGGGTCTCTCTCATTTTGGGGCCTCTCTCATTTTTTAAACCCTATTGGGCCTCTCTCATTTTTTTAAACCCTATTGGGCCTCTCTCATTTTTTAAACCCTATTGGGCCTCTCTCATTTTTTAAACCCTATTGGGCCCCTCTCATTTTTTTAAACCCTATTGGGCCTCTCTCATTTTTTTAAACCCTATTGGGCCTCTCTCATTTTTTAAACCCTAATGGGCCTCTCTCATTTTTTAAACCCTATTGGGCCTCTCTCATTTTTTAAACCCTATTGGGCTTCTCTCATTTTTTAAACTCTATTGGGCCTCTCTCATTTTTTAAACACAATTGGGCCTCTCTCATTTTTTAAACCCTATTGGGCCTCTCTCATTTTTTAAACCCTATTGGGCCTCTCTCATTTTTTAAACCCTATTGGGCCTCTCTCATTTTTTATACCCTATTGGGCCTTTCTCATTTTTTATACCCTATTGGGCCTCTCTCATTTTTTAAACCCTATTGGGCCTCTCTCATTTTTTATACCCTATTGGGCCTCTCTCATTTTTTAAACCCTATTGGGCCTCTCTCATTTTTTAAACCCTATTGGGCTTCTCTCATTTTTTAAACCCTATTGGGCCTCTCTCATTTTTTAAACCCTATTGGGCCTCTCTCATTTTTTAAACCCTATTGAGCCTCTCTCATTTTTTAAACCCTATTGGGCCTCTCTAATTTTTTAAACCCTATTGGGCCTCTCTCATTTTTTAAACCCTATTGGGGCTCTCTCATTTTTTAAATTCTATTGCGCCTCTCTCATTTTTTAAACCCTATTGGGCCTCTCTCATTTTTTAAACCCTATTGGGCCTCTCTCATTTTTTAAACCCTATTGGGCATGTCTCATTTTTTAAACCCTGTTGGGCCTCTCTCATTTTTAAAACCCTATTGGGTCTCTCTCATTTTTTAAACCCTGTTGAGCCTCTCTCATCTTTTAAACCTTATTGGGCCTCTCTCATTTTTTAAACCCTATTGGTTCTCTCTCATTTTTAAAACCCTATTGGGCCTCTCTCATTTTTTAAACCCTATTGGTTCTCTCTCATTTTGGGGCCTCTCTCATTTTTTAAACCCTATTGGGCCTCTCTCATTTTTTTAAACCCTATTGGGCCTCTCTCATTTTTTAAACCCTATTGGGCCTCTCTCATTTTTTAAACCCTATTGGGCCCCACTCATTTTATTAAACCCTATTGGGCCTCTCTCATTTTTTTAAACCCTATTCGGCCTCTCTCATTTTTTTAAACCCTATTGGGCCTCTCTCATTTTTTAAACCCTAATGGGTCTCTCTTATTTTTTAAACCCTATTGGGCCTCTCTCATTTTTTAAACCCTATTGGGCTTCTCTCATTTTTTAAACTCTATTGGACCACTCTCATTTTTTAAACCCAATTGGGCCTCTCTCATTTTTTAAACCCTATTGGGCCTCTCTCATTTTTTAAACCCTATTGGGCCTCTCCCATTTTTTAAACCCTATTGGGCCTCTCTCATTTTTTAAACCCTATTGGGCCTCTCTCATTTTTTAAACCGTATTGGGCCTCTCTCATTTTTTATACTCTATTGGGCCTCTCTCATTTTTTATACCCTATTGGGCCTCTCTTATTTTTTAAACCCTATTGGGCCTCTCTCATTTTTTAAACCCTATTGGGCCTTTCTCATTTTTTAAACCCTATTGGGCCTCTCTCATTTTTTAAACCCTACTGGAGCTCTCTCATTTTTTAAACCCTATTGGGCCTCTCTCATTTTTTAAACCCTATTGGACCTCTCTCATTTTTTAAACCCTATTGGGCCTCTCTCATTTTTTAAACCCTATTGGGCCTCTCTCATTTTTTAAACCCTATTGGGCCTCTCTAATTTTTTAAACCCTATTGGGCATGTCTCATTTTTTAAACCCTGTTGGGCCTCTCTCATTTTTAAAACCCTATTGGGTCTCTCTCATTTTGGGGCCTCTCTCATTTTTTAAACCCTATTGGGCCTCTCTCATTTTTTTAAACCCTATTGGGCCTCTCTCATTTTTTAAACCCTATTGGGCCTCTCTCATTTTTTAAACCCTATTGGGCCCCTCTCATTTTTTTAAACCCTATTGGGCCTCTCTCATTTTTTTAAACCCTATTGGGCCTCTCTCATTTTTTTAAACCCTATTGGGCCTCTCTCATTTTTTAAACCCTAATGGGCCTCTCTCATTTTTTAAACCCTATTGGGCCTCTCTCATTTTTTAAACCCTATTGGGCTTCTCTCATTTTTTAAACTCTATTGGGCCTCTCTCATTTTTTAAACACAATTGGGCCTCTCTCATTTTTTAAACCCTATTGGGCCTCTCTCATTTTTTAAACCCTATTGGGCCTCTCTCATTTTTTAAACCCTATTGGGCCTCTCTCATTTTTTAAACCCTATTAGGCCTCTCTCATTTTTTTAAACCCTATTGGGCCTCTCTCATTTTTTAAACCCTAATGGGCCTCTCTCATTTTTTAAACCCTATTGGGCCTCTCTCATTTTTTAAACCCTATTGGGCTTCTCTCATTTTTTAAACTCTATTGGGCCTCTCTCATTTTTTAAACCCAATTGGGCCTCTCTCATTTTTTAAACCCTATTGGGCCTCTCTCATTTTTTAAACCCTATTGGGCCTCTCCCATTTTTTAAACCCTATTGGGCCTCTCTCATTTTTTAAACCCTATTGGGCCTCTCTCATTTTTTAAACCCTATTGGGCCTCTCTCATTTTTTATACTCTATTGGGCCTCTCTCATTTTTTATACCCTATTGGGCCTCTCTCATTTTTTAAACCCTATTGGGCCTCTCTCATTTTTTAAACCCTATTGGGCTTCTCTCATTTTTTAAACCCTATTGGGCCTCTCTCATTTTTTAAACCCTATTGGGCCTCTCTCATTTTTTAAACCCTATTGAGCCTCTCTCATTTTTTAAACCCTATTGGGCCTCTCTAATTTTTTAAACCCTATTGGGCCTCTCTCATTTTTTAAACCCTATTGGGGCTCTCTCATTTTGGGGCCTCTCTCATTTTTTAAACCCTATTGGGCCTCTCTCATTTTTTTAAACCCTATTGGGCTTCTCTCATTTTTTAAACCCTATTGGGCCTCTCTCATTTTTTAAACCCTATTGGGCCCCACTCATTTTATTAAACCCTATTGGGCCTCTCTCATTTTTTTAAACCCTATTCGGCCTCTCTCATTTTTTTAAACCCTATTGGGCCTCTCTCATTTTTTAAACCCTAATGGGTCTCTCTTATTTTTTAAACCCTATTGGGCCTCTCTCATTTTTTAAACCCTATTGGGCTTCTCTCATTTTTTAAACTCTATTGGGCCACTCTCATTTTTTAAACCCAATTGGGCCTCTCTCATTTTTTAAACCCTATTGGGCCTCTCTCATTTTTTAAACCCTATTGGGCCTCTCCCATTTTTTAAACCCTATTGGGCCTCTCTCATTTTTTAAACCCTATTGGGCCTCTCTCATTTTTTAAACCGTATTGGGCCTCTCTCATTTTTTATACTCTATTGGGCCTCTCTCATTTTTTATACCCTATTGGGCCTCTCTTATTTTTTAAACCCTATTGGGCCTCTCTCATTTTTTAAACCCTATTGGGCCTTTCTCATTTTTTAAACCCTATTGGGCCTCTCTCATTTTTTAAACCCTACTGGAGCTCTCTCATTTTTTAAACCCTATTGGGCCTCTCTCATTTTTTAAACCCTATTGGGCCTCTCTAATTTTTTAAACCCTATTGGGCCTCTCTCATTTTTTAAACCCTATTGGGGCTCTCTCATTTTTTAAATTCTATTGCGCCTCTCTCATTTTTTAAACCCTATTGGGCCTCTCTCATTTTTTAAACCCTATTGGGCCTCTCTCATTTTTTAAACCCTATTGGACCTCTCTCATTTTTTAAACCCTATTGGAACTCTCTCATTTTTTAAACCCTATTGGGCCTCTCTCATTTTTTAAACCCTATTGGGCCTCTCTAATTTTTTAAACCCTATTGGGCATGTCTCATTTTTTAAACCCTGTTGGGCCTCTCTCATTTTTAAAACCCTATTGGGTCTCTCTCATTTTGGGGCCTCTCTCATTTTTTAAACCCTATTGGGCCTCTCTCATTTTTTTAAACCCTATTGGACCTCTCTCATTTTTTAAACCCTATTGGGCCTCTCTCATTTTTTAAACCCTATTGGGCCTCTCTCATTTTTTAAACCCTATTGGGCCTCTCTAATTTTTTAAACCCTATTGGGCATGTCTCATTTTTTAAACCCTGTTGGGCCTCTCTCATTTTTAAAACCCTATTGGGTCTCTCTCATTTTGGGGCCTCTCTCATTTTTTAAACCCTATTGGGCCTCTCTCATTTTTTTAAACCCTATTGGGCCTCTCTCATTTTTTAAACCCTATTGGGCCTCTCTCATTTTTTAAACCCTATTGGGCCCCTCTCATTTTTTTAAACCCTATTGGGCCTCTCTCATTTTTTTAAACCCTATTGGGCCTCTCTCATTTTTTTAAACCCTATTGGGCCTCTCTCATTTTTTAAACCCTAATGGGCCTCTCTCATTTTTTAAACCCTATTGGGCCTCTCTCATTTTTTAAACCCTATTGGGCTTCTCTCATTTTTTAAACTCTATTGGGCCTCTCTCATTTTTTAAACACAATTGGGCCTCTCTCATTTTTTAAACCCTATTGGGCCTCTCTCATTTTTTAAACCCTATTGGGCCTCTCTCATTTTTTAAACCCTATTGGGCCTCTCTCATTTTTTAAACCCTATTAGGCCTCTCTCATTTTTTTAAACCCTATTGGGCCTCTCTCATTTTTTAAACCCTAATGGGCCTCTCTCATTTTTTAAACCCTATTGGGCCTCTCTCATTTTTTAAACCCTATTGGGCTTCTCTCATTTTTTAAACTCTATTGGGCCTCTCTCATTTTTTAAACCCAATTGGGCCTCTCTCATTTTTTAAACCCTATTGGGCCTCTCTCATTTTTTAAACCCTATTGGGCCTCTCCCATTTTTTAAACCCTATTGGGCCTCTCTCATTTTTTAAACCCTATTGGGCCTCTCTCATTTTTTAAACCCTATTGGGCCTCTCTCATTTTTTATACTCTATTGGGCCTCTCTCATTTTTTATACCCTATTGGGCCTCTCTCATTTTTTAAACCCTATTGGGCCTCTCTCATTTTTTAAACCCTATTGGGCTTCTCTCATTTTTTAAACCCTATTGGGCCTCTCTCATTTTTTAAACCCTATTGGGCCTCTCTCATTTTTTAAACCCTATTGAGCCTCTCTCATTTTTTAAACCCTATTGGGCCTCTCTAATTTTTTAAACCCTATTGGGCCTCTCTCATTTTTTAAACCCTATTGGGGCTCTCTCATTTTTTAAATTCTATTGCGCCTCTCTCATTTTTTAAACCCTATTGGGCCTCTCTCATTTTTTAAACCCTATTGGGCCTCTCTCATTTTTTAAACCCTATTGGGCATGTCTCATTTTTTAAACCCTGTTGGGCCTCTCTCATTTTTAAAACCCTATTGGGTCTCTCTCATTTTTTAAACCCTGTTGGGCCTCTCTCATCTTTTAAACCTTATTGGGCCTCTCTCATTTTTTAAACCCTATTGGTTCTCTCTCATTTTTAAAACCCTATTGGGCCTCTCTCATTTTTTAAACCCTATTGGTTCTCTCTCATTTTGGGGCCTCTCTCATTTTTTAAACCCTATTGGGCCTCTCTCATTTTTTTAAACCCTATTGGGCCTCTCTCATTTTTTAAACCCTATTGGGCCTCTCTCATTTTTTAAACCCTATTGGGCCCCACTCATTTTATTAAACCCTATTGGGCCTCTCTCATTTTTTTAAACCCTATTCGGCCTCTCTCATTTTTTTAAACCCTATTGGGCCTCTCTCATTTTTTAAACCCTAATGGGTCTCTCTTATTTTTTAAACCCTATTGGGCCTCTCTCATTTTTTAAACCCTATTGGGCTTCTCTCATTTTTTAAACTCTATTGGGCCACTCTCATTTTTTAAACCCAATTGGGCCTCTCTCATTTTTTAAACCCTATTGGGCCTCTCTCATTTTTTAAACCCTATTGGGCCTCTCCCATTTTTTAAACCCTATTGGGCCTCTCTCATTTTTTAAACCCTATTGGGCCTCTCTCATTTTTTAAACCGTATTGGGCCTCTCTCATTTTTTATACTCTATTGGGCCTCTCTCATTTTTTATACCCTATTGGGCCTCTCTTATTTTTTAAACCCTATTGGGCCTCTCTCATTTTTTAAACCCTATTGGGCCTTTCTCATTTTTTAAACCCTATTGGGCCTCTCTCATTTTTTAAACCCTACTGGAGCTCTCTCATTTTTTAAACCCTATTGGGCCTCTCTCATTTTTTAAACCCTATTGGGCCTCTCTAATTTTTTAAACCCTATTGGGCCTCTCTCATTTTTTAAACCCTATTGGGGCTCTCTCATTTTTTAAATTCTATTGCGCCTCTCTCATTTTTTAAACCCTATTGGGCCTCTCTCATTTTTTAAACCCTATTGGGCCTCTCTCATTTTTTAAACCCTATTGGACCTCTCTCATTTTTTAAACCCTATTGGGCCTCTCTCATTTTTTAAACCCTATTGGGCCTCTCTCATTTTTTAAACCCTATTGGGCCTCTCTAATTTTTTAAACCCTATTGGGCATGTCTCATTTTTTAAACCCTGTTGGGCCTCTCTCATTTTTAAAACCCTATTGGGTCTCTCTCATTTTGGGGCCTCTCTCATTTTTTAAACCCTATTGGGCCTCTCTCATTTTTTTAAACCCTATTGGGCCTCTCTCATTTTTTAAACCCTATTGGGCCTCTCTCATTTTTTAAACCCTATTGGGCCCCTCTCATTTTTTTAAACCCTATTGGGCCTCTCTCATTTTTTTAAACCCTATTGGGCCTCTCTCATTTTTTTAAACCCTATTGGGCCTCTCTCATTTTTTAAACCCTAATGGGCCTCTCTCATTTTTTAAACCCTATTGGGCCTCTCTCATTTTTTAAACCCTATTGGGCTTCTCTCATTTTTTAAACTCTATTGGGCCTCTCTCATTTTTTAAACACAATTGGGCCTCTCTCATTTTTTAAACCCTATTGGGCCTCTCTCATTTTTTAAACCCTATTGGGCCTCTCTAATTTTTTAAACCCTATTGGGCATGTCTCATTTTTTAAACCCTGTTGGGCCTCTCTCATTTTTAAAACCCTATTGGGTCTCTCTCATTTTGGGGCCTCTCTCATTTTTTAAACCCTATTGGGCCTCTCTCATTTTTTTAAACCCTATTGGGCCTCTCTCATTTTTTAAACCCTATTGGGCCTCTCTCATTTTTTAAACCCTATTGGGCCCCTCTCATTTTTTTAAACCCTATTGGGCCTCTCTCATTTTTTTAAACCCTATTGGGCCTCTCTCATTTTTTTAAACCCTATTGGGCCTCTCTCATTTTTTAAACCCTAATGGGCCTCTCTCATTTTTTAAACCCTATTGGGCCTCTCTCATTTTTTAAACCCTATTGGGCTTCTCTCATTTTTTAAACTCTATTGGGCCTTTCTCATTTTTTAAACACAATTGGGCCTCTCTCATTTTTTAAACCCTATTGGGCCTCTCTCATTTTTTAAACCCTATTGGGCCTCTCTCATTTTTTAAACCCTATTGGGCCTCTCTCATTTTTTAAACCCTATTAGGCCTCTCTCATTTTTTTAAACCCTATTGGGCCTCTCTCATTTTTTAAACCCTAATGGGCCTCTCTCATTTTTTAAACCCTATTGGGCCTCTCTCATTTTTTAAACCCTATTGGGCTTCTCTCATTTTTTAAACTCTATTGGGCCTCTCTCATTTTTTAAACCCAATTGGGCCTCTCTCATTTTTTAAACCCTATTGGGCCTCTCTCATTTTTTAAACCCTATTGGGCCTCTCCCATTTTTTAAACCCTATTGGGCCTCTCTCATTTTTTAAACCCTATTGGGCCTCTCTCATTTTTTAAACCCTATTGGGCCTCTCTCATTTTTTATACTCTATTGGGCCTCTCTCATTTTTTATACCCTATTGGGCCTCTCTCATTTTTTAAACCCTATTGGGCCTCTCTCATTTTTTAAACCCTATTGGGCTTCTCTCATTTTTTAAACCCTATTGGGCCTCTCTCATTTTTTAAACCCTATTGGGCCTCTCTCATTTTTTAAACCCTATTGAGCCTCTCTCATTTTTTAAACCCTATTGGGCCTCTCTAATTTTTTAAACCCTATTGGGCCTCTCTCATTTTTTAAACCCTATTGGGGCTCTCTCATTTTTTAAATTCTATTGCGCCTCTCTCATTTTTTAAACCCTATTGGGCCTCTCTCATTTTTTAAACCCTATTGGGCCTCTCTCATTTTTTAAACCCTATTGGGCATGTCTCATTTTTTAAACCCTGTTGGGCCTCTCTCATTTTTAAAACCCTATTGGGTCTCTCTCATTTTTTAAACCCTGTTGGGCCTCTCTCATCTTTTAAACCTTATTGGGCCTCTCTCATTTTTTAAACCCTATTGGTTCTCTCTCATTTTTAAAACCCTATTGGGCCTCTCTCATTTTTTAAACCCTATTGGTTCTCTCTCATTTTGGGGCCTCTCTCATTTTTTAAACCCTATTGGGATTCTCTCATTTTTTTAAACCCTATTGGGCCTCTCTCATTTTTTAAACCCTATTGGGCCTCTCTCATTTTTTAAACCCTATTGGGCCCCACTCATTTTATTAAACCCTATTGGGCCTCTCTCATTTTTTTAAACCCTATTCGGCCTCTCTCATTTTTTTAAACCCTATTGGGCCTCTCTCATTTTTTAAACCCTAATGGGTCTCTCTTATTTTTTAAACCCTATTGGGCCTCTCTCATTTTTTAAACCCTATTGGGCTTCTCTCATTTTTTAAACTCTATTGGGCCACTCTCATTTTTTAAACCCAATTGGGCCTTTCTCATTTTTTAAACCCTATTGGGCCTCTCTCATTTTTTAAACCCTATTGGGCCTCTCCCATTTTTTAAACCCTATTGGGCCTCTCTCATTTTTTAAACCCTATTGGGCCTCTCTCATTTTTTAAACCGTATTGGGCCTCTCTCATTTTTTATACTCTATTGGGCCTCTCTCATTTTTTATACCCTATTGGGCCTCTCTTATTTTTTAAACCCTATTGGGCCTCTCTCATTTTTTAAACCCTATTGGGCCTTTCTCATTTTTTAAACCCTATTGGGCCTCTCTCATTTTTTAAACCCTACTGGAGCTCTCTCATTTTTTAAACCCTATTGGGCCTCTCTCATTTTTTAAACCCTATTGGGCCTCTCTAATTTTTTAAACCCTATTGGGCCTCTCTCATTTTTTAAACCCTATTGGGGCTCTCTCATTTTTTAAATTCTATTGCGCCTCTCTCATTTTTTAAACCCTATTGGGCCTCTCTCATTTTTTAAACCCTATTGGGCCTCTCTCATTTTTTAAACCCTATTGGACCTCTCTCATTTTTTAAACCCTATTGGGCCTCTCTCATTTTTTAAACCCTATTGGGCCTCTCTCATTTTTTAAACCCTATTGGGCCTCTCTAATTTTTTAAACCCTATTGGGCATGTCTCATTTTTTAAACCCTGTTGGGCCTCTCTCATTTTTAAAACCCTATTGGGTCTCTCTCATTTTGGGGCCTCTCTCATTTTTTAAACCCTATTGGGCCTCTCTCATTTTTTTAAACCCTATTGGGCCTCTCTCATTTTTTAAACCCTATTGGGCCTCTCTCATTTTTTAAACCCTATTGGGCCCCTCTCATTTTTTTAAACCCTATTGGGCCTCTCTCATTTTTTTAAACCCTATTGGGCCTCTCTCATTTTTTTAAACCCTATTGGGCCTCTCTCATTTTTTAAACCCTAATGGGCCTCTCTCATTTTTTAAACCCTATTGGGCCTCTCTCATTTTTTAAACCCTATTGCGCTTCTCTCATTTTTTAAACTCTATTGGGCCTCTCTCATTTTTTAAACACAATTGGGCCTCTCTCATTTTTTAAACCCTATTGGGCCTCTCTCATTTTTTAAACCCTATTGGGCCTCTCTCATTTTTTAAACCCTATTGGGCCTCTCTCATTTTTTAAACCCTATTAGGCCTCTCTCATTTTTTTAAACCCTATTGGGCCTCTCTCATTTTTTATACCCTAATGGGCCTCTCTCATTTTTTAAACCCTATTGGGCCTCTCTCATTTTTTAAACCCTATTGGGCTTCTCTCATTTTTTAAACTCTATTGGGCCTCTCTCATTTTTTAAACCCAATTGGGCCTCTCTCATTTTTTAAACCCTATTGGGCCTCTCTCATTTTTTAAACCCTATTGGGCCTCTCCCATTTTTTAAACCCTATTGGGCCTCTCTCATTTTTTAAACGCTATTGGGCCTCTCTCATTTTTTATACTCTATTGGGCCTCTCTCATTTTTTATACCCTATTGGGTCTCTCTCATTTTTTAAACCCTATTGGGCCTCTCTCATTTTTTAAACCCTATTGGGCCTCTCTCATTTTTTAAACCCTATTGGGCCTCTCTCATTTTTTAAACCCTATTGGACCTCTCTCATTTTTTAAACCCTATTGGGCCTCTCTCATTTTTTAAACCCTATTGGGCCTCTCTCATTTTTTAAACCCTATTGGGCCTCTCTCATTTTTTAAACCCTATTGGGCCTCTCTCATTTTTTAAACCCTATTGGACCTCTCTCATTTTTTAAACCCTATTGGGCCTCTCTCATTTTTTAAACCCTATTGGGCCTCTCTCATTTTTTAAACCCTATTGGGCCTCTCTAATTTTTTAAACCCTATTGGGCCTCTCTCATTTTTTAAACCCTATTTGGCATGTCTCATTTTTTAAACCTTGTTGGGCCTCTCTCATTTTTAAAACCCTATTGGGCCTCTCTCATTTTTTAAACCCTTTTGGGCTTCTCTCATTTTTTAAACCCTATTGGGCCTCTCTCATTTTTTAAACCCTTTTGGGCCTCTCTCATTTTTTAAACCTGTTTGGGCCTCTCTCATTTTTTAAACCCTTTTGGGCCTCTCTCATTTTTTAAACCTGTTTGGGCCTCTCTCATTTTTTAAACCCTATTGAGCCTCTCTCATTTTTTAAACCCTTTTGGGCCTCCCTCACTTTTTAAACCCTTTTGGGCCTCTCTCATTTTTTAAACCCTATTGGGCCTCTCTCATTTTTTAAACCCTATTGGGCCTCTCTCATTTTTTAAACCCTATTGGGCCTCTCTCATTTTTTAAACCCTATTGGGCCTCTCTCATTTTTTAAACCCTATTGGGCCTCTCTCATTTTTTAAACCCTTTTGTGCCTCTCTCATTTTTTAAAAGCTATTGAGCCTCTCTCATTTTTTAAACCTGTTTGGGCCTCTCTCATTTTTTAAACCCTATTGAGCCTCTCTCATTTTTTAAACCCTTTTGGGCCTCCCTCATTTTTTAAACCCTTTTGGGCCTCTCTCATTTTTTAAACCCTATTGGGCCTCTCTCATTTTTTATACCCTATTGGGCCTCTCTCATTTTTTAAACCCTATTGGGCCTCTCTCATTTTTTAAACCCTATTGGGCTTCTCTCATTTTTTAAACCCTATTGGGCCTCTCTCATTTTTTAAACCCTTTTGGGCCTCCCTCATTTTTTAAACCCTTTTGGGCCTCTCTCATTTTTTAAACCCTATTGGGCCTCTCTCATTTTTTAAACTCTATTGGGCCTCTCTCATTTTTTAAACACAATTGGGCCTCTCTCATTTTTTAAACCCTATTGGGCCTCTCTCATTTTTTAAACCCTATTGGGCCTCTCTCATTTTTTAAACCCTATTGGGCCTCTCTCATTTTTTAAACCCTATTAGGCCTCTCTCATTTTTTTAAACCCTATTGGGCCTCTCTCATTTTTTAAACCCTAATGGGCCTCTCTCATTTTTTAAACCCTATTGGGCCTCTCTCATTTTTTAAACCCTATTGGGCTTCTCTCATTTTTTAAACTCTATTGGGCCTCTCTCATTTTTTAAACCCAATTGGGCCTCTCTCATTTTTTAAACCCTATTGGGCCTCTCTCATTTTTTAAACCCTATTGGGCCTCTCCCATTTTTTAAACCCTATTGGGCCTCTCTCATTTTTTAAACCCTATTGGGCCTCTCTCATTTTTTAAACGCTATTGGGCCTCTCTCATTTTTTATACTCTATTGGGCCTCTCTCATTTTTTATACCCTATTGGGTCTCTCTCATTTTTTAAACCCTATTGGGCCTCTCTCATTTTTTAAACCCTATTGGGCCTCTCTCATTTTTTAAACCCTATTGGGCCTCTCTAATTTTTTAAACCCTATTGGGCCTCTCTCATTTTTTAAACCCTATTTGGCATGTCTCATTTTTTAAACCTTGTTGGGCCTCTCTCATTTTTAAAACCCTATTGGGCCTCTCTCATTTTTTAAACCCTTTTGGGCTTCTCTCATTTTTTAAACCCTATTGGGCCTCTCTCATTTTTTAAACCCTTTTGGGCCTCTCTCATTTTTTAAACCTGTTTGGGCCTCTCTCATTTTTTAAACCCTTTTGGGCCTCTCTCATTTTTTAAACCTGTTTGGGCCTCTCTCATTTTTTAAACCCTATTGAGCCTCTCTCATTTTTTAAACCCTTTTGGGCCTCCCTCACTTTTTAAACCCTTTTGGGCCTCTCTCATTTTTTAAACCCTATTGGGCCTCTCTCATTTTTTAAACCCTATTGGGCCTCTCTCATTTTTTAAACCCTATTGGGCCTCTCTCATTTTTTAAACCCTATTGGGCCTCTCTCATTTTTTAAACCCTATTGGGCCTCTCTCATTTTTTAAACCCTTTTGTGCCTCTCTCATTTTTTAAAAGCTATTGAGCCTCTCTCATTTTTTAAACCTGTTTGGGCCTCTCTCATTTTTTAAACCCTATTGAGCCTCTCTCATTTTTTAAACCCTTTTGGGCCTCCCTCATTTTTTAAACCCTTTTGGGCCTCTCTCATTTTTTAAACCCTATTGGGCCTCTCTCATTTTTTATACCCTATTGGGCCTCTCTCATTTTTTAAACCCTATTGGGCCTCTCTCATTTTTTAAACCCTATTGGGCTTCTCTCATTTTTTAAACCCTATTGGGCCTCTCTCATTTTTTAAACCCTATTGGGCCTCTCTCATTTTTTAAACCCTATTGTGCCTCTCTGATTTTTTAAACCCTATTGGGCCTCTCTCATTTTTTAAACCCTATTGGGCCTCTCTCATTTTTTAAACCCTATTGGGCCTCTCTCATTTTTTAAACCCTATTGGGGCTCTCTCATTTTTTAAATTCTATTGCGCCTCTCTCATTTTTTAAACCCTATTGGGCCTCTCTCATTTTTTAAACCCTATTGGGCCTCTCTCATTTTTTAAACCCTATTGAGCCTCTCTCATTTTTTAAACCCTATTGGGCCTCTCTAATTTTTTAAACCCTATTGGGCCTCTCTCATTTTTTAAACCCTATTGGGGCTCTCTCATTTTTTAAATTCTATTGCGCCTCTCTCATTTTTTAAACCCTATTGGGCCTCTCTCATTTTTTAAACCCTATTGGGCCTCTCTCATTTTTTAAACCCTATTGGGCATGTCTCATTTTTTAAACCCTGTTGGGCCTCTCTCATTTTTAAAACCCTATTGGGTCTCTCTCATTTTTTAAACCCTGTTGGGCCTCTCTCATCTTTTAAACCTTATTGGGCCTCTCTCATTTTTTAAACCCTATTGGTTCTCTCTCATTTTTAAAACCCTATTGGGCCTCTCTCATTTTTTAAACCCTATTGGTTCTCTCTCATTTTGGGGCCTCTCTCATTTTTTAAACCCTATTGGGCCTCTCTCATTTTTTTAAACCCTATTGGGCCTCTCTCATTTTTTAAACCCTATTGGGCCTCTCTCATTTTTTAAACCCTATTGGGCCCCACTCATTTTATTAAACCCTATTGGGCCTCTCTCATTTTTTTAAACCCTATTCGGCCTCTCTCATTTTTTTAAACCCTATTGGGCCTCTCTCATTTTTTAAACCCTAATGGGTCTCTCTTATTTTTTAAACCCTATTGGGCCTCTCTCATTTTTTAAACCCTATTGGGCTTCTCTCATTTTTTAAACTCTATTGGGCCACTCTCATTTTTTAAACCCAATTGGGCCTCTCTCATTTTTTAAACCCTATTGGGCCTCTCTCATTTTTTAAACCCTATTGGGCCTCTCCCATTTTTTAAACCCTATTGGGCCTCTCTCATTTTTTAAACCCTATTGGGCCTCTCTCATTTTTTAAACCGTATTGGGCCTCTCTCATTTTTTATACTCTATTGGGCCTCTCTCATTTTTTATACCCTATTGGGACTCTCTTATTTTTTAAACCCTATTGGGCCTCTCTCATTTTTTAAACCCTATTGGGCCTTTCTCATTTTTTAAACCCTATTGGGCCTCTCTCATTTTTTAAACCCTACTGGAGCTCTCTCATTTTTTAAACCCTATTGGGCCTCTCTCATTTTTTAAACCCTATTGGGCCTCTCTAATTTTTTAAACCCTATTGGGCCTCTCTCATTTTTTAAACCCTATTGGGGCTCTCTCATTTTTTAAATTCTATTGCGCCTCTCTCATTTTTTAAACCCTATTGGGCCTCTCTCATTTTTTAAACCCTATTGGGCCTCTCTCATTTTTTAAACCCTATTGGACCTCTCTCATTTTTTAAACCCTATTGGGCCTCTCTCATTTTTTAAACCCTATTGGGCCTCTCTCATTTTTTAAACCCAATTGGGCCTCTCTAATTTTTTAAACCCTATTGGGCATGTCTCATTTTTTAAACCCTGTTGGGCCTCTCTCATTTTTAAAACCCTATTGGGTCTCTCTCATTTTGGGGCCTCTCTCATTTTTTAAACCCTATTGGGCCTCTCTCATTTTTTTAAACCCTATTGGGCCTCTCTCATTTTTTAAACCCTATTGGGCCTCTCTCATTTTTTAAACCCTATTGGGCCCCTCTCATTTTTTTAAACCCTATTGGGCCTCTCTCATTTTTTTAAACCCTATTGGGCCTCTCTCATTTTTTTAAACCCTATTGGGCCTCTCTCATTTTTTAAACCCTAATGGGCCTCTCTCATTTTTTAAACCCTATTGGGCCTCTCTCATTTTTTAAACCCTATTGGGCTTCTCTCATTTTTTAAACTCTATTGGGCCTCTCTCATTTTTTAAACACAATTGGGCCTCTCTCATTTTTTAAACCCTATTGGGCCTCTCTCATTTTTTAAACCCTATTGGGCCTCTCTCATTTTTTAAACCCTATTGGGCCTCTCTCATTTTTTAAACCCTATTAGGCCTCTCTCATTTTTTTAAACCCTATTGGGCCTCTCTCATTTTTTAAACCCTAATGGGCCTCTCTCATTTTTTAAACCCTATTGGGCCTCTCTCATTTTTTAAACCCTATTGGGCTTCTCTCATTTTTTAAACTCTATTGGGCCTCTCTCATTTTTTAAACCCAATTGGGCCTCTCTCATTTTTTAAACCCTATTGGGCCTCTCTCATTTTTTAAACCCTATTGGGCCTCTCCCATTTTTTAAACCCTATTGGGCCTCTCTCATTTTTTAAACCCTATTGGGCCTCTCTCATTTTTTAAACGCTATTGGGCCTCTCTCATTTTTTATACTCTATTGGGCCTCTCTCATTTTTTATACCCTATTGGGTCTCTCTCATTTTTTAAACCCTATTGGGCCTCTCTCATTTTTTAAACCCTATTGGGCCTCTCTCATTTTTTAAACCCTATTGGGCCTCTCTCATTTTTTAAACCCTATTGGACCTCTCTCATTTTTTAAACCCTATTGGGCCTCTCTCATTTTTTAAACCCTATTGGGCCTCTCTCATTTTTTAAACCCTATTGGGCCTCTCTAATTTTTTAAACCCTATTGGGCCTCTCTCATTTTTTAAACCCTATTTGGCATGTCTCATTTTTTAAACCTTGTTGGGCCTCTCTCATTTTTAAAACCCTATTGGGCCTCTCTCATTTTTTAAACCCTTTTGGGCTTCTCTCATTTTTTAAACCCTATTGGGCCTCTCTCATTTTTTAAACCCTTTTGGGCCTCTCTCATTTTTTAAACCTGTTTGGGCCTCTCTCATTTTTTAAACCCTTTTGGGCCTCTCTCATTTTTTAAACCTGTTTGGGCCTCTCTCATTTTTTAAACCCTATTGAGCCTCTCTCATTTTTTAAACCCTTTTGGGCCTCCCTCATTTTTTAAACCCTTTTGGGCCTCTCTCATTTTTTAAACCCTATTGGGCCTCTCTCATTTTTTAAACCCTATTGGGCCTCTCTCATTTTTTAAACCCTATTGGGCCTCTCTCATTTTTTAAACCCTATTGGGCCTCTCTCATTTTTTAAACCCTATTGGGCCTCTCTCATTTTTTAAACCCTTTTGTGCCTCTCTCATTTTTTAAAAGCTATTCAGCCTCTCTCATTTTTTAAACCTGTTTGGGCCTCTCTCATTTTTTAAACCCTATTGAGCCTCTCTCATTTTTTAAACCCTTTTGGGCCTCCCTCATTTTTTAAACCCTTTTGGGCCTCTCTCATTTTTTAAACCCTATTGGGCCTCTCTCATTTTTTATACCCTATTGGGCCTCTCTCATTTTTTAAACCCTATTGGGCCTCTCTCATTTTTTAAACCCTATTGGGCTTCTCTCATTTTTTAAACCCTATTGGGCCTCTCTCATTTTTTAAACCCTATTGGGCCCCTCTCATTTTTTAAACCCTATTGTGCCTCTCTGATTTTTTAAACCCTATTGGGCCTCTCTCATTTTTTAAACCCTATTGGGCCTCTCTCATTTTTTAAACCCTATTGGGCCTCTCTCATTTTTTAAACCATATTGGGGCTCTCTCATTTTTTAAATTCTATTGCGCCTCTCTCATTTTTTAAACCCTATTGGGCCTCTCTCATTTTTTAAACCCTATTGGGCCTCTCTCATTTTTTAAACCCTATTGGGCCTCTCTCATTTTTTAAACCCTATTGGACCTCTCTCATTTTTTAAACCCTATTGGGCCTCTCTCATTTTTTAAACCCTATTGGGCCTCTCTCATTTTTTAAACCCTATTGGGCATGTCTCATTTTTTAAACCCTGTTGGGCCTCTCTCATTTTTAAAACCCTATTGGGTCTCTCTCATTTTTTAAACCCTATTGGGCCTCTCTCATCTTTTAAACCCTATTGGGCCTCTCTCATTTTTTAAACCCTATTGGTTCTCTCTCATTTTTAAAACCCTATTGGGCCTGTCTCATTTTTTAAACCCTATTGGTTCTCTCTCATTTTGGGGCCTCTCTCATTTTTTAAACCCTATTGGGCCTCTCTCATTTTTTAAACCCTATTGGGCCCCTCTCAATTTTTTAAACCCTATTGGGCCTCTCTCATTTTTTTAAACCCTATTGGGCCTCTCTCATTTTTTTAAACCCTATTGGGCCTCTCTTATTTTTTAAACCCTAATGGGCCTCTCTCATTTTTTAAACCCTATTGGGCCTCTCTCATTTTTTAAACCCTATTGGGCTTCTCTCATTTTTTAAACTCTATTGGGCCTCTCTCATTTTTTAAACCCAATTGGGCCTCTCTCAATTTTTAAACCCTATTGGGCCTCTCTCATTTTTTAAACCCTATTGGGCCTCTCCCATTTTTTAAACCCTATTGGGCCTCTCTCATTTTTTAAACCCTATTGGGCCTCTCTCATTTTTTATACCCTATTGGGCCTTTCTCATTTTTTATACCCTATTGGGCCTCTCTCATTTTTTAAACCCTATTGGGCCTCTCTCATTTTTTATACCCTATTGGGCCTCTCTCATTTTTTAAACCCTATTGGGCCTCTCTCATTTTTTAAACCCTATTGGGCTTCTCTCATTTTTTAAACCCTATTGGGCCTCTCTCATTTTTTAAACCCTATTGGGCCTCTCTCATTTTTTAAACCCTATTGGGCCTCTATCATTTTTTAAACCCTATTGGGGCTCTCTCATTTTTTAAATTCTATTGCGCCTCTCTCATTTTTTAAACCCTATTGGGCCTCTCTCATTTTTTAAACCCTATTGGGCCTCTCTCATTTTTTAAACCCTATTGGACCTCTCTCATTTTTTAAACCCTATTGGGCCTCTCTCATTTTTTAAACCCTATTGGGCCTCTCTCATCTTTTAAACCCTATTGGGCCTCTCTCATTTTTTAAACCCTATTGGTTCTCTCTCATTTTTAAAACCCTATTGGGCCTCTCTCATTTTTTAAACCCTATAGGTTCTCTCTAATTTTGGGGCCTCTCTCATTTTTTAAACCCTTTTGGGCCTCTCTCATTTTTTAAACCCTATTGGGCCTCTCTCATTTTTTAAACCCTATTGGGCCTCTCTCATTTTTTAAACCCTATTGGGCCTCTCTCATTTTTTAAACCCTTTTGGGCCTCTCTCATTTTTTAAACCCTATTGAGCCTCTCTCATTTTTTAAACCCTTTTGGGCCTCTCTCATTTTTTAAACCCTTTTGGGCCTCTCTCATTTTTTAAACCCTATTGGGCCTCTCTCATTTTTTAAACCCTATTGGGCCTTTCTCATTTTTTAAACCCTATTGGGCCTCTCCCATTTTTTAAACCCTATTGGGCCTCTCTCATTTTTTAAACCCTATTGGGCCTCTCTCATTTTTTAAACCCTTTTGGGCCTCTCTCATTTTTTAAACCCTATTGGGCCTCTCTCATTTTTTAAACCCTATTGGGCCTCTCTCATTTTTTAAACCCTATTGGGCCTCTCTCATTTTTTAAACCCTATTGGGCCTCTCTCAATTTTTAAACCCTTTTGGGCCTCTCTCATTTTTTAAACCCTTTTTGGGCCTCTCTCATTTATTAAACCCTTTTGGGCCTCTCATTTTTTAAACCCCTTTTGGGCCTCTCTCATTTTTTAAACCCTATTGGGCCTCTCTCATTTTTTAAACCCTTTTGGGCCTCTCTCATTTTTTAAACCCTTTTGGGCCTCTCACATTTTTTAAACCCTATTGGGCCTCTCTCATTTTTTAAACCCTTTTGGGCCTCTCTCATTTTTTAAACCTGTTTGGGCCTCTCATTTTTTAAATCCTATTGAGCCTCTCTCATTTTTTAAACCCTATTGGGCCTCTCTCATTTTTTAAACCCTTTTGGGCCTCTCTCATTTTTTAAACCCTATTGGGACTCTCTCATTTTTTAAACCCTATTGGGCCACTCTCATTTTTTAAACCCTATTGGGCCTCTCTCATTTTTTAAACCCTATTGGGCCTCTCTCATTTTTTAAACCCTATTGGGCCTCTCTCATTTTTTAAACCCTTTTGGGCCTCTCTCATTTTTTAAACCCTTTTGGGCCTTTCTCATTTTTTAAACCCTATTGGGCCTCTCACATTTTTTAAACCCTATTGGGCCTCTCTCATTTTTTTAAACCCTATTGGGCCTCTCTCATTTTTTAAACCCTATTGGGCCTCTTTCATTTTTTAAACCCTTTTGGGCCTCTCTCATTTTTTAAACCCTTTTGGGCCTCTCTCATTTTTTAAACCTGTTTGGGCCTCTCTCATTTTTTAAACCCTATTGAGCCTCTCTCATTTTTTAAACCCTTTTGGGCCTCTCTCATTTTTTAAACCCTTTTGGGCCTCTCTCATTTTTTAAACCCTATTGGGCCTCTCTCATTTTTTAAACCCTATTGGGCCTCTCTCATTTTTTAAACCCTATTGGGCCTCTCCCATTTTTTAAACCCTATTGGGCCTCTCTCATTTTTTAAACCCTATTGGGCCTCTCTCATTTTTTAAACCCTTTTGGGCCTCTCTCATTTTTTAAACCCTATTGGGCCTCTCTCATTTTTTAAACCCTATTGGGCCTCTCTCATTTTTTAAACCCTATTGGGCCTCTTTCATTTTTTAAACCCTATTGGGCCTCTCTCATTTTTTAAACCCTTTTGGGCCTCTCTCATTTTTTAAACCCTTTTTGGGCCTCTCTCATTTTTTAAACCCTTTTGGGCCTCTCATTTTTTAAACCCCTTTTGGGCCTCTCTCATTTTTTAAACCCTATTGGGCCTCTCTCGTTTTTTAAACCCTATTGGGCCTCTCATTTTTTAAACCCTTTTGGGCCTCTCTCATTTTTTAAACCCTATTGGGCCTCTCTCATTTTTTAAACCCTTTTGGGCCTCTCTCATTTTTTAAACCCTATTGGGCCTCTCTCATTTTTTAAACCCTATTGGGCCTCTCTCATTTTTTAAACCCTATTGGGCCTCTCTCATTTTTTAAACCCTTTTGGGCCTCTCTCATTTTTTTAACCCTATTGGGCCTCTCTCATTTTTTAAACCCTATTGGGCCTCTCTCATTTTTTAAACCCTATTGGGCCTCTCTCATTTTTTAAACCCTATTGGGCCTCTCTCATTTTTTAAACCCTATTGGGCCTCTCTCATTTTTTAAACCCTATTGGGCCTCTCTCATTTTTTAAACCCTATTGGGCCTCTCTCATTTTTTAAACCCTTTTGGGCCTCTCTCATTTTTTAAACCCTATTGGGCCTCTCTCATTTTTTAAACCCTATTGGGCCTCTCTCATTTTTTAAACCCTTTTGGGCCTCTCTTATTTTTTAAACCCTTTTGGGCCTCTCTCATTTTTTAAACCCTATTGGGCCTCTCTCATTTTTTAAACCCTATTGGGCCTCTCTCATTTTTTAAACCCTTTTGGGCCTCTCTCATTTTTTAAACCCTATTGGGCCTCTCTCATTTTTTAAACCCTATTGGGCCTCTCTCATTTTTTAAACCCTATTGGGCCTCTCTCATTTTTTAAACCCTATTGGGCCTCTCTCATTTTTTAAACCCTATTGGGCCTCTCTCATTTTTAAACCCTATTGGGCCTCTCTCATTTTTTAAACCCTTTTGGGCCTCTCTCATTTTTTAAACCCTATTGGGCCTCTCTCATTTTTTAAACCCTTTTGGGCCTCTCTCATTTTTTAAACCCTATTGGGCCTCTCTCATTTTTTAAACCCTATTGGGCCTCTCTCATTTTTTAAACCCTATTGGGCCTCTCTCATTTTTTAAACCCTATTTTGCCTCTCTCATTTTTTAAACCCTATTGGGCCTCTCTCATTTTTTAAACCCTTTTGGGCCTCTCTAATTTTTTAAACCCTATTGGGCCTCTCTCATTTTTTAAACCCTATTTTGCCTCTCTCATTTTTTAAACCCTTTTGGGCCTCTCTCATTTTTTAAACCCTTTTGGGCCTCTCTCATTTTTTAAACCCTATTGGGCCTCTCTCATTTTTTAAACCCTTTTGGGCCTCTCTCATTTTTTAAACCCTTTTGGGCCTCTCTCATTTTTTAAACCCTATTGGGCCTTTCTCATTTTTTAAACCCTTTTGGGCCTCTCTCATTTTTTAAACCCTATTGGGCCTCTCTCATTTTTTAAACCCTTTTGGGCCTCTCTCATTTTTTAAACCCTATTGGGCCTCTCTCATTTTTTAAACCCTATTGGGCCTCTCTCATTTTTTAAACCCTATTGGGCCTCTCTCATTTTTTAAACCCTTTTGGGCCTCTCTCATTTTTTTAACCCTATTGGGCCTCTCTCATTTTTTAAACCCTATTGGGCCTCTCTCATTTTTTAAACCCTTTTGGGCCTCTCTCATTTTTTAAACCCTATTGGGCCTCTCTCATTTTTTAAACCCTATTGGGCCTCTCTCATTTTTTAAACCCTTTTGGGCCTCTCTCATTTTTTAAACCCTTTTGGGCCTCTCTCATTTTTTAAACCCTATTGGGCCTCTCTCATTTTTTAAACCCTATTGGGCCTCTCTCATTTTTTAAACCCTTTTGGGCCTCTCTCATTTTTTAAACCCTATTGGGCCTCTCTCATTTTTTAAACCCTATTGGGCCTCTCTCATTTTTTAAACCCTATTGGGCCTCTCTCATTTTTTAAACCCTATTGGGCCTCTCTCATTTTTTAAACCCTATTGGGCCTCTCTCATTTTTAAACCCTATTGGGCCTCTCTCATTTTTTAAACCCTTTTGGGCCTCTCTCATTTTTTAAACCCTATTGGGCCTCTCTCATTTTTTAAACCCTTTTGGGCCTCTCTCATTTTTTAAACCCTATTGGGCCTCTCTCATTTTTTAAACCCTATTGGGCCTCTCTCATTTTTTAAACCCTATTGGGCCTCTCTCATTTTTAAACCCTATTGGGCCTCTCTCATTTTTTAAACCCTATTGGGCCTCTCTCATTTTTTAAACCCTTTTGGGCCATTCTCATTTTTTAAACCCTATTGGGCCTCTCTCATTTTTTAAACCCTATTGGGCCTCTCTCATTTTTTAAACCCTTTTGGGCCTCTCTCATTTTTTAAACCCTTTTGGGCCTCTCTCATTTTTTAAACCCTATTGGGCCTCTCTCATTTTTTAAACCCTTTTGGGCCTCTCTCATTTTTTAAACCCTTTTGGGCCTCTCTCATTTTTTAAACCCTATTGGGCCTCTCTCATTTTTTAAACCCTTTTGGGCCTCTCTCATTTTTTAAACCCTATTGGGCCTCTCTCATTTTTTAAAACCTTTTGGGCCTCTCTCATTTTTTAAACCCTATTGGGCCTCTCTCATTTTTTAAACCCTATTGGGCCTCTCTCATTTTTTAAACCCTATTGGGCCTCTCTCATTTTTTAAACCCTATTGGGCCTCTCTCATTTTTTAAACCCTATTGGGCCTCTCTCATTTTTTAAACCCTTTTGGGCCTCTCTCATTTTTTTAACCCTATTGGGCCTCTCTCATTTTTTAAACCCTATTGGGCCTCTCTCATTTTTTAAACCCTATTGGGCCTCTCTCATTTTTTAAACCCTATTGGGCCTCTCTCATTTTTTAAAACCTTTTGGGCCTCTCTCATTTTTTAAACCCTATTGGGCCTCTCTCATTTTTTAAACCCTATTGGGCCTCTCTCATTTTTTAAACCCTATTGGGCCTCTCTCATTTTTTAAACCCTATTGGGCCTCTCTCATTTTTTAAACCCTATTGGGCCTCTCTCATTTTTTAAACCCTTTTGGGCCTCTCTCATTTTTTTAACCCTATTGGGCCTCTCTCATTTTTTAAACCCTATTGGGCCTCTCTCATTTTTTAAACCCTATTGGGCCTCTCTCATTTTTTAAACCCTATTGGGCCTCTCTCATTTTTTAAACCCTATTGGGCCTCTCTCATTTTTTAAACCCTATTGGGCCTCTCTCATTTTTTAAACCCTATTGGGCCTCTCTCATTTTTTAAACCCTATTGGGCCTCTCTCATTTTTTAAACCCTATTGGGCCTCTCTCATTTTTTAAACCCTATTGGGCCTCTCTCATTTTTTAAACCCTATTGGGCCTCTCACATTTTTTAAACCCTATTGGGCCTTTCTCATTTTTTTAAACCCTATTGGGCCTCTCTCATTTTTTAAACCCTATTGGGCCTCTCTCATTTTTTAAACCCTATTGGGCTCAATTTTTAATATTTTTCAATTTAACTCTCTAAATTAAAAAAAAATTAAAGCCCTTTTCGACCCTTAATTACGCACATTATTTAGTATTTTCTTTTGTAATTTTACTTATGACGATGCATAAGCAGACATATTTCTCGATACAGAAATCTGAAAATTACACTCTTGAAATTGCTGGATATGTTATAAATTATATATAAAATATAAATACCTTTTGACGAGCCACATTCAGAAAGGTAATTTCATACCTCATAGCTGTCTTCTGTTTAGTTCCGATGCGGCAAAGACTGTTTAGTTGATTACTTCGAATATTGTCCTTCCGAAATTTCATTCCATTCCGGTCTTGTTCCGGTTTGTTCATTAAGAGGTGGAAAGATGCCTGAAAATAATGTTGCCAATTATTATCTAGTTATATTTGCATGTACTACACCGAGTGGCCAAAATATTGCGATGACGTGGTGTTAATAAGTAAATAAAGTATGACGTCACAATGTTTCCGCTGAGAGAGGTTCTAAAGCAGTGGTTCACAACCTTTAGGTGGTCGCGGACCACCCATTTAAAGTTATCATTTGATATATTATTGGAATAATCATACCTTTTTTTCACCAAACCTCTTAATTTTTTCGTAAACAATGAAAAGCAACTTGCCTAGGCCGAAAATGTAAGGATTTCTTTAGAATTTGCAAATGTTAAAACGAATATTTTCGATCCAGCCGAGGAACTTCAATCAATGGCCTCCAAATAAACAGAGTTGAATTTTATCAATGTAAATGCATTGGTATAAGGCAATAACGAAAACGATTATTACTACAATGTATCTTTATGTTTTAGTATTAATATTGTTATACAATTATACACAGAAAGGTTTCATTTAAACAATAAACATTAATTTTTTTTCTATAATTTTAAAATACAAATACAAATACAAATAATGTCGACCAACTACAACCCAGCATGGTTGGTCCTGTCAATCCATCATCTTCACGATTCCCCAATGCCGATCCAATTGTTTTTTAAAACCACCCACCCCTGAAGAATTAACAACATACTCAGGCAAACCATTCTATTTGTCAATAACCCTATTAAAAAAATAATGCTTTCTAACATCCCGATTAAGCTGTGACTTGTATAATTTGAATCCATGACCTCTAGTCACATTGGCAATATTAAATTCCAGTCCCGCCACATCACCCAATTTGATAAATTTGAATAACTGAATAAGATCCCCTCTAATCCTTCTCTCCTCGAGTGTATACATATTTAGAGCTCTAAGCCTTTCTTCATAATTCATTCCTGATGTACCCTGAATCGTTTTTGTAGCTCTATAATGAACCCGTTCTAATTAATCAATATCCTTTTTAGGATAAGGTGACCAGAATTGTACTGCATACAATTCTGGTCACCTTAGCCTTTGTAATAGATTACCACAAGAATAAGAATATTACAAGAATAATAAGAAGAAATCTAAAAGAGGTTCGGCACAAAACCAACTACAATCTTCAAATCAAAACGTTCAATATTAAAAAAAAAAGTTTTACAAATTATTTTTAATAGCTGCGGCGATCAGTTTTGTTTACTCTTTATCTTAGTTATCCGAGTGTGTAAAATTCAATTATATTAATCTTAAATGACATAGGGACTCTATACTAAATTTTAACAGAATCGTTGCAGCCTTTTTCAAGCGATTACTTAAAAACAACTTTTCCAAGATTTGATTTCATAGCCACTTGTTTCCCAATCCATCCATCATTAACCCATGAAACAAAAACCATTAAACTATTTTTGCCGTTGCATTCATCATTTCCTCTTAAGATATTGTGTTCTTATGAACACAATATCTTAAAGGAAATAATGAATAAAAAAAAATTATTTCATAAGTATCCAGAAATGTGTTTAAAGCACTAAAAACTAATAAGCAAAATTTCTTTTTTAAAGAACACTTCCTTGGTTAAAATGTATTTTACGGTAAATCTGATTTTTCGCGCAAGGGATAAATGGAGTTATTTGATTCGCAATCAAACCGGTTTTTGTCGCCAATTATAACAAATATTAATATTAATGCAAATATATGTGTATTATGTGTATTAAATGATATATAATTTATATTTTTGAAAATTTAAGCGCCACATTAAAAAAAATGTCTGTTACGCAATTTGAATTCTAAATAAAATGTGTTCAAGAAAAAGAATATTTATTTAGAAACCTCTAAATCTTGGCGATTAAAGCAGAAACATTTGAAGTCAAACACAATTACATATAAGAAACATCGATTGAGTGCGCTTTAAAGTTGTTTAAAAAATACAAAGTATAAAATTTTCTGGCCTACAAAAAATATTTCGAAAATAGAAATGCTTAGTACACTAAAAATACCCTTAAAGATTAAATAACGAAAATGACCATACAAAGAATTATAAGCAAATCGGTGTTTAGACCATTGTATTCAAAGTTAGTATTCGATATACGATTATGTGGATTAACCATACTTTTTATTTAACGAACCTCTTAATTTTTCTATAAACAATTAAATGTAACTTACCAAGGGGAAATTGAAAGTATATAACTTTCCATAAATGATCTGAAAATGAATATTTACGAACGTGTGCCAAAGAACTTCCATCAGATTTCAAAATTTCGTCTAAATGAACAGAGTTAAATTTTATCTAATGTAAATTCATTGTTATAAGGCGATAACACAGCAATTATTACTACAATGCATCTTCATGTTTAATGACCATTGTTATACAGTTATACACAGAGAAGTTTCATTTAAACAATGAACGCTAATTGTTTCTACAAATACAAAATAAAGCATTCTTTAAAGATTTCTACAATAAAATGATATTTTTTATCAAAAATTAAAACCAACTTTGATTAATTAATTTTTTACGTATAAATTCTTGCAATCAGTGCCAAAATTTAGGCATTGTTCTTGTAAATTAGGATCAATTAAAAAAATTGTAATAAGTTAAAAATTTATAATTAATATAAAATTATCACTTTTTCTTGATTTTTTTTTAAAGATATATCCTTTTTAGTTTTTTAATTAGCAGGGGCCTTTGCACATTGCTATTATTCACCGAGAAATTCAAGTGTTCCGGTTTAAAAATACAAAACTATATTGTCTGGACAATATGTATTGTTGAAACAATGAAAATATTTTAAAACGGAATATATGTTTAAAAAAAGTGCCGTTAATCCATATTTCTGGATCACAAAAAAACGAATAACCATTTTTTTTTTAATTGCCAAAGTATTTTTCTCTATCTACCAAAAAAATAATTTTCGGAATTGGATAAAAAAAATTTCAAACGGTCCGGTAAAATGAGAATTCCGGACAGTATAATAACCGGATATTTGTTATAGAATGTGCTTAAGTGAGACATCCACTATCCAATTAAAAAAAAATGGAATGTTTTTATCTAAATATCTTAATTAGAACAGAAGTCACGCGCGAACATACATTAAGAAAACACATAAAAGTCGAATTGATAATCACTTCCTTGCGATAATCACTTCCTCGCATGATACATAGAAAATGTTAATGTTTCCAAACCCCATAACACCAGGGGACATCAATCTTTAAGGATAAATGACCTACCACCGTGTAGAGGAAAAAGAGCTGAGCGACCAGGTTGCCCACTAATCCATCCCTCGCTGACTTTGGTATCGCATGAGGGAATGTCAAATTTCGAGCAAACCCTGGTGTGTTTAACTATTGACACTTCAGTTCTAATCGACGAATCGACGAAAGAGATTGACGAGTTCTACAATTCCATTTGAGATGATAATTTAAATTGTGTGAAGTAGAAAGTGATGATTTATCAAATATTTCACCATCAAGCCAAAATATCACACTACAATTCAATCGCGACTAATTTAACACTTCAATTCATTGAAAAAGCAGTTTAAGGCGACACAAAATTATATCAAGAAATCTAAGTTTATGGCAAGTGCCGAGGACAACTCCATCTAGAGCTTAACGAAGACGCAAAAAGGAGAAGGCTCCCATATAAAGTATTCGCAAACCAAATCTTACAGTACAGTAGGTATTGTAAACTACCCGATTATTCAGAACTTTTAAAACCCCTTGGCAATTTCTAACCAGATTTCACATATTAGACAGAATTGCTACTAGTGCAAGCCCACCTAATACTTATATTCGATAAAATATATTCATTATGAAGCAATGTCGATGAAAACGCTATTATTTTCTTTTAAACGTAATTATTTTTTAAACTTATAATATTGAAATAATTTTATTAAATTCAGAGACAACCAATTATATATAAAGTGTTTGCTTTGCTACAAACATTTCTATAATCTAACGTAGTTAGGAATGTTATTTCAGTATGGTTTTTTATATTAATTTAAGATGCTTTTACGATTTCCAGCCAAAAAAAAAAATTTATACTGCCAAACTTTAGTTGATGTACGTGAGATGTGGAACCTAATGCCAGTTTTCGTGACATTTCTTTTACTAAAACATAATATTTTTTTAATATACAACGAAATATAACTTACCTAAGCCGAAAATTAAAGTAAATTAATTTCTGTAAGCTTTAGAAGTTATCTTAAAACGAATATCTTTGAACTTGAGCCACGGAACTTCCATCGGTTTAGAAAAGTAACGTCCAAATGAAGAGTTGAATTGCAACTATTATAAATCCATTGTTATAAGGCGATAACAAAAGTAATTGTTACAACAAAGCTTGTTTTATGGCTCTGTTAAGAGCGTAAAAAACCATTTCTTCGCAAATAATAATAGTTATTTCGTATCTTATAAAAAAAATATTAATCTACTAAGAAAAAAAAAACCTAAAAAGCAAAAAAAAAAAAAAAAAAAAAAAAAATACGAACAAGTTGAAAAAATTTAAATATTTAATAATAATTTTCGTTTTGAAATTGGCGCGAAAATTTAGATGTGGTTTTGTAAATTTGCACCAACTTCAAAAAGTTGTAAGATGTATAAAATTAATATCGAATATTTAATTTTTTTTTTAAAGATTATTTTATTTTTCCCTCTTTAGTTATAATTTTCTATCAAGGATTCGCCACCTGTTATTATTCACCAAGAAATTCAAGTTGTTATTTTTCCGCGTCCCGGTAAATATATTTTGAGATTATCCGGTTTAGTAAACGACGGGAAAACAAAATTATATTGCGCCAATAATGTATATTGTTATAACAATCCCTATCCAACAATACGAAACGAAATTTCTTTGTTGGACAATCGCTATACAACAGTGGTTCCCAAAGTAAGTTCCGTGGAACCCTGGGGTTCCACAAAAAAATTTAGGGGTTCCGCGTGACAAATTTTATTTGATTAAAAAAAATAAGAATGGTGTTTAATATATTCACATTTTCCTCGGAAAGTTTACCATTTCATGGATTATGAAAATTTGATTGAATTGAGTTCGGATACACAATTAGAAGCCAAATTTAGAACAGTTTCATTAACAATATTCTGGTCAGATGTATTAGATGAATATCCAAATTTAGCAAAACAGGCTATTCGAATTCTGTTGCCGTTTGCAACCACTTATTTGTGTGAAGCTGGGTTTTCAAAATATGTTGCGACAAAAACCAAATATCGTAACAGACTTGATGCTGCACCAGATATGCGAGTTCAGTTATCAAACCTAACGCCCAATTATAAAAGAATTATGGAATCAAAGAAGCAGGTGCATTCTTCACATTAAAGATTTTCCATTTATTTTAGTTTATGTTTTGTATTTTTATTAATTATTTCTATGATGAATGTTTTTTTTTTTTTTTTTTTTTTTTAGTTTTGCTTAATTCAATAAAATCTGAAATACCAAAATAATACTTGTTTCATATAATATCAGATATTAAATTTTGAAAAGTCGTTGATTAAAAAATATTCAGGGTTCCGCGATCATTGGAAACAAATGTTGGGGTTCCACGACCAAAATAGTTTGGGAACCACTGCTATACAACATTGAAAATCTTTTTAAATCAGAGAAAAGGTTTTTTTTTAAATCCAATTAATCGGTATTTCCGATTAAATAAAATCCGGATAACCAATTTGTTTTGTATTTTTTGCAAAAGTGGAATTCTCTGTATTTTTTTTTTTTCAAACGGTCCGGTCAATTAAGAATTTTGGAAAGTTAAATGTCGTTTAACCAGATATTTGTTACAAATGGTGCCCAAGGGTGACAAGTCCAAAAAAAAAACATATCTGAATTACAACTGAAATCTTGCGCGAACATAAAAAAATAAATTAAAAAAAAAACAGTCGAATTGATAACCTTTCTCCTTTTGGCGCAATGTGGCCATTTTGGTTGGCGCACTCTTCAGTCGGTTAAAAAATAGGATTATTCATTTTAAGTCCTTAAACTTTTCTTTCTTTTTATTACAAGTTTTTGTTGTACTAGGGGACTATGCCAATCCCCGAAGGATTTCTACGCATGTCTGTGTGTGTAAACATTGAAATAAAGCAAAGCACGTGCAGCCAGTGGATGAGGCGCATAGAGTCAATCTTCGGTGTTGTGTTAATCTTCGCTTTGTTTAATCCCTATTACTATATCTATTTCTAAAGTCTGCTGAAATAATTTTTCCAGTAAAACCTTTTTAATTTTATAGGTTAATATTTTAAACCGGAAATTTCCGATTGCGGCCCATGGCAAACCTTTCTTCAGGGCGATAAACAATTTTCTTCTTTGAGAATGTGGTAACCCGGCTCCCTTCGTCCGCAATAGGGCTATTGCCTTTTAAACACTGTACTTTTCTCTGCTACCTTAAAATTAATTTTAATTATTCCAAAGGAATATACAAAACAATCCTTCCTTTCCCCCTTTAACCTTTTCACATAGGCTCCACAACACAAAAGTTGTCCTAGCTGATTCCAAACAGTGTTAAAGGTGGAAGAAAACATTTTCGCTTTTGGAGGTAGGAAAAAGAGTTCCCAAAGCTTTGTGGAAAGACGACTTGCCTTACAATAGGAGGCGTATAACTGTCTGACGGAGGGATTTTTATCAATCCTTTCTCAAAGCAAACAGATTCAGAGTAGGGCCATTCGGTGTCAAAATGAAACCCATTTTAACTGCCTATTCTTTGAAATCCATTTTAGCCAATAATAAGGGGATAAGCAGCGAAAGGGAAAACTATATTTTTGGCGATATATAAATTAATTCTATATGTAGAAAATAAAATATCTAAACAGATTTAACACTTCAATAACGGTTTGAGAAGTATAAAAAATATAAACAAAATCACTTTTAAAAAAATTATTTGTAGAGTATTTTGCTGAGAATTAAATATATATATATATAGCTGTTTAGAAAAATACAGATTTTTTAATCTACTGGCAAAAAAAAAAGGCAAGCCATCGTTTTCGTAAGTTTGATTTTAAACCACTTCCCTTGTTGTCATGCTCCGCTGTAAACGCGAACGCTAGTATATCGATTTATGCTTTCATGAGATGTTTTGTTTCATGAAATACGTGCAATTAAATTGATCAAATAAAAAAAAAACTTTTTGAACTGATGGGGTCTCAAAACATGTAGCATCAGTGAAAGCGCAAGTATGATTATTATTAAATTAATACTTATTTTTAATTAAATATACTATAAGGTAGTACAAATTTAAAATGTCTCAAGCATAAAGACTCATCTCTGCTATATTTTTATTTATTTGAGCTGGTAATAGATTTAATTTTTTTAAAGCTTATTTTTGCAATACAAGATAAAAAAAATTCCCTTATACTTCAATATAGTTCTTTGCATAGCTGCCGAAAAGTCTAGTTTCCGCAATTATATGAATACTGGTACTAAAAACAGACATTTCAAATGACGAATTGGACTTGACGGCTTGTCGAATTTTTAACGTCACCCTATTCCCTGATAGTTTATTTTTTTCACCATTTACCTTTTAGCGAGGACTTGATGGCAGGAATTCGGCATTTGCGATGGGCTGTTTCGAAGGCGAGGAAAATTCCAAGGGGGTTAACGAAGATCAAAATTATAGGCGTTTCCTTAAAACAGTAATAATTTTCTTCCTCGAAGCATGCAGATCGGAATACAAAATGCGATGTTTCTTGGAAAATACGTTAAGCTGCAAAGTTAATAATTTCTGAATTGAGGCATTGGGAATTGTTGTTCAACTCTTTTCCCATTTCAAGTGTCAGTAGTAGTTGATCGAAGCGTGCGGAGTACCATAGGAGCGAAGCTCCCTTAACCTCCTGTATGACTGTCAATTGTTAAGAACATGACGATTGAAATTGAATTTGAATCTCTCGCGCAAGGCGATTAAAGGTCGAAAAACACGGACGAAACAGGACGAAACAGTAAAAAAAAAAGAAAAAAGTTAAAGTTAAAATTAATTCGCGTACATGTCTGAATAGCTGCTGCTATCACTTTGAGAAAATCCTCATTTTCAATTGGCCGGTGGGCGGAGCCTCAAACTTGGGCACTCATTTCCTATTGGCCGGTGGGCGGGGCCACCGCTACTGGACCCTGACTGCACTCTGGAGTTTCATTCAGTCTGGCGAGAAAGAAGGTGAACAGAGCTTGAAGCTTTTCAGCTGCTGATTCCTTCTCTCGCAGAAGGGAAATTAGTTCGCTAATTCCCATAGCATCATTAAAAATAGGAGCAAGCTCCTTAACCAACTCGGCGATGGGCGATCCTTCGTCCGTCGTCGAGATAGTCGGATGGGTGGGCTTTTTTATATTCACCGGTTTTCGGGCTGCGGGCTTCTTTTTCGCGGCTCGATCACTGGCTGGTACTCTGGTGGTTTTAGGGTACATCGGGCAGCGTCTGTTGGAGGCGACGTGTCCGCTGGCATGGCAGTTGATGCAGGTAGGTACTTCCAGTTTCCCAATGTGGCATTGTCGGGTCTGGTGGGAGTCCCCGCATTTGAGGCATCTAGGTGCGGCATGGCAGGTATGGCTGGTATGGTAAAACCAGTTGCACTGGAAGCATTGGGGAACATGCTTGGTTCGATATGGCTCAACCAGGATGTCAAGTCCCAAGAGCACCTTGCTCTTTAGGATTTTATTAACACCCTGGTTTTTCGTCAAAGCCGCCATAAAAACCTTGGTCGGCTTTTTAGTGGCACGTCTGGTGAGCTGCACCACCTTGATAACATTATATCCAAGCGTGGTCAGCTCGTCGGAGATGGATGAGCACGCCGTTTGAGTGGGCAAGCCTTTGATAGCCACTCGAAACGGCATGCTGTTAGGTGGGGCGGCAAGGTGGAAGTCGTAGCTCCGCTCCTTGAAATGGGTCACGATCATGAGAAAGTCCCCTTCAGAAGATGGCTGGATCTTTAGGTAATCTCCGGTATTCTTTGCCTGGAGTTCTCCATCCATCATCCTTCTTAATTCAGCAAAAATCTGAGGGTATTTTTCAGAGGTTTTAAGAAAAATAGCGCCCGGCAGGATGTTGGTTGCCTCGACGATAATGGGTGCGGGAGGGGGGCCGATAACATTAATTTCGTCGTCTTTCCCCTCCGCAACGAGCGCGTCGTTCTGCTCGCTCAGACCCAAATCATCGGCTATTTCCATCGGGCTAGGAATATGATCATCGTGCTTCATCTTTTTGAAGCTAGGCCTAGGTGGACTGGCATAGAGAAGTTGCATCGAGAAGATTTGAGGGTGGCATCCCAGCTCACATGCTTCTTGGTAAGCCTGCATGACGCCTTCCTCGAAATGCTTCGTATTTGCAGAGTCCGGTCCTTCGGTTGAGAGAGTTTTGGTATAAAACATATACTGAGAACTGTAGGACGATAGGGCTAAGTACTCATCAATATTTTTCCCCGAAAAGGTGGGATCAATTTCGGCAAGTAAGATCTTAATGTCTGGGAAACATGGTTTCGCCATATTCAAATTCTTTATGTTAGCGGAGCTAAACGAAAACACGACCGTCGTGGGCTATCGCTAACCGCATGTCAAGTGTCAAGAAAAGCAAGCTGCAATTATCCTTTGTGTCGCCATCTGAATGAAATATCTAAGTAGACCTCACGAGTACAAAAATTGTTACCCCCCCCCCCCCCACACCGTTCCATGGGTCGTATTTATCACAAGCCCCTCGCTACTCTATCTATGGCAGACGTTTTCACGCCCCTCCCCTCGCCTGAAAAGGGTAACCTTCTCCTCTCATTCTTTTGTGATTACGGCCCGGCTTTGCTGAAGGTACATTGTTCAGGCAATGATATTTTATAAGCATATAATAATAACTTGAACAATTTACTATAGTGCGTTACTTTGTAAATTTAGTACTATAACTTTAGTATAACTGTACATTGAAAAAATTAAATGTAAAATTGACAACAAGTAAAAATATCATATTTGGGTTACACTTGACCCATATCGAATGAAAAAACAATTTCGGACCAATTTCTAAAGTAAGGCTAAAAATATTACATATGCCACCTCACTAATAGCGATGTGGAATTGTTAACGTTGCCCAGTGACTACTCGTACTGATGACGATATTCATAGAAAACACTTTTATGTGATAATGTACATTTCCCGGCATTATTTATATATTGAAGGAAAATACCTTTTTACGATATTTGTATAAGTACCATAGCAATTCACTTCACACAATTGTGAAAAAATAAGGATTTTGCGCAAAATTTCTGGATTTGAAACTATATGGTTCATTATATGAGGATGGTCTGGCGCAAAACCAACTATATCCTTCAGATCAAAATGTTCAGTACCTGCTATTTTTATTCAGATAAAGTTGGATTAGTGCGAACATGGCAGGATATAGTTGGTTTTGCTGTGGGCTCATGGGTGGATAAAGTGGGCTGTGCTCCAACTTCTGCTCTTCAAACCTTTGTTTTGAATGGATGCGGATTGTTTCCGATGAATCTGTTCCATGTATTACTGTATTAGATGCCTCTCACCATAAAGATCGATATCCAATTAATATCTCGATTTTTGATTAAAAAAATGGATAATGTCTGTTGTGCGCCGACTGTGTATATACCATGTGTAAAATGGAAATTAACAATTGTTTTTTTTTTATCTAAGTAGTGAATTTTTATAAAGTAGAATGAAGTAATTACTATTTAAATTTCATTTTCAGAAATGTTATTGTGGGACAGTGACTTAAAATTATTTTTTTTCGTTCTAAGTAAGAATTTATCCTTTTTCTTTTGATGTATAACACCCATTTGCAAGGTATAAAGAGTAATGTACGATTTATTTTTTTGTGCTATGAAATATGGTTATTTTTTTTTTAAATTTTGAAAAACATTGCAGAGCGATTAATCTCATTTGCTACACTTTTAAAAATATGTATTCAAAAATGAGTAAAATGTACTCATTTTATAATACATTCGATGCTTAGTATGGCCCCAAATACATAAGTTTCAATTTTGAAACAAGACATGTACTTAAAAATGAGTACAATGGGTAAAAATGAATAAAAAGAGCAGATGCTAGCGTACATAGGCTGCCTTCATAAATCACTTTCAGTAAATATCGACAATCACAACCAAGCCCCTTGCACTATATTTTATATATTTTTTTGGGGCACTATATTTTAATTTTTATGTTAAAGGAAAAACAATGTCAAGGAAAACAATGACAAGGAAAACAATGACAAGGAAAACAATGACAAGGAAAACAATATTTATAACCGAATATATTAAATACATTAAAGAATAGATAATACATTAAAGAATATATTAAATACAACAATAGGATTTTTTTGTGTGTGAAAGTTTTAATTAACACGTGACAGTTAACATGTAACAGTTAACATGTGAGGTCTAAACCATTTTATAACGTTCATTAACGAGTTCGAAAGTCCACAAAAACCTTCCTAGGTGGACCATTTTGTCTTCAAGGCCAATATTAAAAGAACTCGTTCAGCCGAAAATTTAGTCGGCGGTTTCCTGTGAAAAAATACATTGTAACAATAAATTACTTATGTCACTATTAAATATTACTATTTTTTTTAAATTATGTACATTTATTAAATTTGGAGGAAAAGAATGCTTTTCAGACCAAACGAGAGTTTATACACAGACAAATGAATTTTGCAGCACATATTTAGTGAAAGTATCGTAAAATATTAACTTATCGCAGGGCAATAGATTGGGAAGCAACACTGTAATAAATATATACTCAAAAAGAACTAAATTGTACTAATTTTTGTGTACATTGCGGCTCATCATGTCTCCGATTACATGTTTCATTTTTGAAAAAGGCGTGCACTCAAAAATGAATAAAATAGCAGTTGCTTGCCTACGTAGGCTGCCTTCATAAATCACTTTCAATAAATATTAATTATTGCAACCAAGACATGCTGGGAACCGAACCCAGATCCTCAGGCACCATCGCTCAGTGCCTTGTCTGTTGTACTACTAGGGTGACGTGAAGAAATTATAAACAGAGGAAGTGTTAAAAAGGTGTGCCAAACGAATGGGAAGTAACATAATTTAGTTGTGATAACTCAGTTTCCATTGAAGCAATCAACATCAAATAATGTGGGAACAATTATTTTAAATTTGTCAGGTGTCTTTGTTAAGATAGCTTGAGCAGAAGCTGAGATGAGCAATCTGAAATCACACTGTTATTTTTTGGGTAAGTGCGGTTACTTGAATTTCAGTATGTGATCTCTCATTTACGATGCAATTGAACTCAAAGAAAAACGATTGGTTCAGATACTCATTTTTAAGTAAATTTTATTTATAGTGAAGCTTACTCATTTTAATGTAATGGTCTTTAAAAAAATACTACCCAATTTAACTATGATGTATGTTTGAACTACATGTTCTACTACATGTAGTTTCGGAAATAATACGTCATTTCTGAAATAAACTGAATTACGCAATTATAATTTCAATATTTATGTGTAATCAAATAATTAATTTCAATATTTATTCGCTATGACATTTCATAGAACGAATGTCTAATTATTCAGAATATTTGGAAAAACTTTCACCCGAAAGTAACGAACCCACACTTTCACATTATTTTTCACACAAATAATTGAATCCCTATTTTGAACACACAAATAAATAACGAATACATATTAAACTTACTAAATCTTGTGTTACTTAGCCGCATGCCTTTGAAGGCTTCTGGCATGGAGTTGAACACAGCAATAATGTGTCCGGTGGGTCGGCCATTTTTATTCTGCAGCAGAATGACTTGCCGCGGGAATATATCTTTACTCCCGAACCACTGAAAACATGCAGGACTTAATGAAAAATGCTACAATTATATAATCGCCCCAAATACATTCAATTATTTAAAACAGTCAGAAGTTTGTCTATCACAAGCAAAAGCGGCGATTAAAACAACTGTATCTACATACATATCTCAGCCCTCAACTTTTTGTAGTGTAGCAAAGACACTTTAAATAAAATTTAAAAAAATATGTTTTCTGGTTATCTAATTTTGTTTCAGAATTTTTGGATCACTTATTTTGAAAACAAAAGTTGTTAACTCTACGTGTGGGCTGGGACAACAGGTGTCCCATAGATTCTGCAGGTCTAGTGAGGGGCTTGGGTCAAATTTGACTCAAGACCCTCGCTAGACCTCTAAAATCTATGGGACACATGTCCATGGATTTTACAGGAAATTACGGGGAGGAAGAATTTTTAAAACATGTGAGGTCTGAAGTATGCTGTTTTCTGCAGAACAGGTAGTTACATGGTTTCGGATACGTAACCCTTCACCAATGGTTTCTGAAGATCATCTCCAGCTGGGCTTTTCAGATGTTCAACCCCCTCAGTTCCCTCATCTACGAATCTACCTGCTTTGAGGAAGAATTGTTAACCATCCGTCCGTCAGACAGTTACACGCCTCTTATTGTAAAGCAATTTGTCCTTCTACAACGCTTTGAGAACCCTTTGCCCTGTCTCCCGAAGAGACATTCTCTCCCCCCCCCCCCCCCCGTCGTTTAGGAATTAGTCCACAGGCAGGGCAACTTTTCTTTTACGGAGTCCATGTGAAAAATT
The DNA here is from genome assembly GCA_963932185.1 of Troglohyphantes excavatus. Lineage (NCBI taxonomy): Eukaryota > Metazoa > Arthropoda > Arachnida > Araneae > Linyphiidae > Troglohyphantes > Troglohyphantes excavatus. Next base: position 48,562,962 of record OZ010678.1, read on the forward strand.
AAAAGGATGAATGGAGAACGCCTCCAATTTCCATTTTGAATCATCAGGCTTTGCTAAAGCATGTTAAAAATATTTACATTACTAGCAAATAAATTAGTCAAATATTAGCAGATTTTAAAACAAAAACTCATTTCTCTACATAATCCTCCTAAGAGTTATTTTTTAGGGTTCCCCATAAAATAAGAATAGTGTAATCGTATAAAATATCATTGTTCGCTCAATGAAGGGTTTTGTTCTAATAATTTTTATTGAAAAAATTACTAGCATCTTTTATGACTATTTTTAATTAAAAAATAATTTTTTTAGTTAATTAACCTCCAAGCGGTCATAGACAGGTATAGGAATTTCCTGTTTTCAAACAATGCATCCATTTTAAAATTAAGAAAAATCTTCTTTTAGATTAAAAGTTACCTATTTACAATTAATTTAAAAACAAAACATTTAATAATATAAAAAAACATGCACAGGATTAAAATATTTAAACTTCCACACAATATTTAATATTATTATTATAAACTATTAATTGAATAACAAGCGCTTAATACTATTTTTTTTTTAAATTATGAATTTTAAATGTACATTGTAAAAAGAATTATTTAAAAATGATTTCCTGAACTTACTCATTTCTCTTTGAGTGCAATTGCATTGTAAATGAACGATGCCGTACTCAAGTTTAAGTAATTGTACTTTCTCAAACTGAGAAGTGTGATTTAATATTGCTAATATCAGTTTCTGTTCAAACCATCTTAACAAAGCGACAAAAATAGTTGTTCAGAAGACGGTTTTCCACCTTATTAGATGTCGATTACTTAAATGGAAACTGAGTTATTACAACTCAATTATCTAACTTCCCATTCTTTTGGCGTATATTTTGACACATCTTCTGTTAATAACTTATTCACGTCACCCTGGATAAGGCAATGGACTGCGGTGCCTGGGGATCCGGGTTCGATTCCCGGTTATAAGTGTTGATATTTATTGAAAGTGATTTATGCAGGCAGCCTATGTAGGCAAGCAACTGCTCTTTTTATTCATTGTACTCATTTTTGAGTACATGTCTTTTTCATAATTGAAACTTATCTATTCGGAGTAATGATTAAGCATCGAATTTAATCAAACGCGAGTACATTTTACTTAACTTTGAGTACCTATTTTTAACAGTGTATGTTTAAAATTTAAAAATTACAATTGTTTAATAAAAATATAATGAAAAAAAAAAGTATCATTCCAGCGTGAGATAGAAAAAATAAATTTTTAATTTAAGAATTAGAATTCCTAACTTCTCCAGTAGGAATGAATACCTTATAATAAAGTTATAAATGTGTGAAAAATAACTTACTTCTGTAATTTCATAATGTGAAATCCACTGAGGTAGACCACCTACCATTATAAATGGTAGGTGCAGCCTCCTAACTTTTGACTTGATAGATTTAAAATTATGGATCAGCGTGGAAGCTGTAAGAAATTTTATAATTTTTTAATAAAACAATCTTTTATAAATGAAATTGACTAAATTCATCGCAAACTTTCCGAGGAACTTATTTACAAAATAACGTATACAATGTATTCATACAGGTTAAAAAGCTAACTAAAACGAAACATAAATTAACTTAAAATAATGTAACCACTTTAAGGAAACTAAACGTTAGTATTAACTTTAACTGAAAGCAATATTTGATAAGGGAAACATGGAACCCCACTTTTAAGTATACTCAGTTTTTTTTTTCATTTATAAAGAAGATTTCAATTTAAGTAAAAATCCAGTGGATTCGAGGTCCACTAGCAGTCAGAGGATTGCGCGTTCGAATCCAACTGAGTGGACTTGACAAAAAGTAAAAATGTAGTTAACTTGTGATCGGAGGGTTTCCAGATTCGCTACTGAAATACTAAAAGTCGTCTAAAATATCCAATAATATATATCGGTGTGCATACGGGACTGGTAAATGTTAAATCTTATCGCGGTCCAAAGTCCTGATGCCTATTGAGGTTGCGTCGGTTGCCAGTTGAGACGTTGTTGTCGTCATTTGACCATATGGTTAAAAAATACGAGGCATTGTTCCCGGGCCTTTCATTTGAGATAAACCCCGAACCGTAACCAATAGCCCACTGTTCAGCTCTAGTACTACGTGAATTCAACAAACCAATTTAAATAAAAAAAAATTAAAGGAAAAATACAAACTATTAAAATTTCTTTTAAGAATACTAAGTAAATTATACTACAAAAGAAACCTTAATATTTTTATCTAAATATTCAAATAAAAATAATGCAAAGTACCTGATATTTTCTTGTCGATACCTTCCTATAAAAAGATAGATATAAATATAAAAAAACGATATTACAAATTTAAATTTATGCATTGAAACGTGTTACGAAATTTACATGCATGGTTTGTTATACAAAAAAATTATAATAAAATTGTTAGACATCGATCACGTTTTCGGATCATTCGAACCTAAGTTCAATCAAACCAAACTCTTCCGATCTTGATCACCACGATGTCAAGTATTTCCGCTGATCTCATATAGTCTTGAACATGAAGTGAAGTAATTTCTTTTTTTTGTTACGTCATAGGCAATTGACGATATATAATCACTGATCTCTAACTGTAACTTCTGGATAGGGCAAGACATTTTGTTGACTTGAAGCCGATATGGAGGCCGCCATGATGGGGCACACTTTTCTTGATACCGCAATATTTCGTATATTTTTCATGTTAAAATACGCCGACATATATTATTTTTGGGTAATTTTTTTTATTTTCTTTTTAAACCCATTTTAAATGTAATCTGCTATTAAAATAGGAAGTCATTTGCAAGTCAAAGTAGAAGTAGTTAAAATGCAAGAGCAAAAACTATCTGTTTGGAAATATAAAAATTAATTCTACAAGAAGAAAATATAATATTTATATACATTTAATACTTCTACAATGCTTTGGTAATAAAAAACACCACTAAATCATTTTTAAAAAAAATGTTGGGTCACCGTATGACAGCTTTCAATTGGTTTCAACGCGCCCGTAGAGGAAACAAAGTTTGAGCCTTCCAGCAGTTACAGTTAGAGTTCAGTGTATATAATAGCGGGCATATCACGAGCCCGGGATCTTGACTTCGGAATTAGTTTTGAACAATCGGAACTTGGTGTTTCTAGTTCATTGTTGTGGGATGGCTGCATTTAATTTTTATTATTACAAAATGTAATTGAATATTTTTTAGGAGCTGTTTAATGCTCTTATTGTTTGGTTAGTTGTGACGTATGTATTATTGATTCTTTTATTTTTAATTAAAGAATATCTATACTATCAAGACTTTATCTTTATTGAACCAAAGTCATTTACATACGATATGAATACATTAAAAAACCGACTACGGAGAGCAAAAATAATGTTTTTTTAAAAAAAATCCAACTTTAAGGAAAATGTGCTAAAAAGAAAAAAAAATCTATTTTTATTTTGACGAACGAGTTGAAAAATTGAATTATTCAAAATAAATTTTATACTTATTAAAACTTTTTGAAATCGGCGCCAAAATTTATGTTTAATTTTTGTAATTTGACACTAACTTCAAAGAGTCGTAATAAATTAAAATTGATATAAAATAAATTAATTTTTTCAACTTGTCCGTAAAATTAATTTTTTGTTGTTGCTTTTTAGCACATTTTTCTTAAAATCAGTTTTTCTTATTTTTTTAAAAAATATTATTTCTTTTCCCCCTATTTTGTTTTTAATTTAGAGGGGCTTCGTCCCCTGCTGTTGTTCACAAAGAAATTCCAGTAAGTTCATATTTTGTCTGAGCAATGGACACTTTAAAACAATTCCTATCATTAAGTCCAACTGCTGGGTAAACGAAATGTCATTGTAGTACATCTTCTATCAAACAATAAAAACATTTTGAAATTGGAGAAACTATTAAAAAAAAGTCCGGTTATTGGATATTTCGAGATATATAACAGCCAGATAACCAATTAGTTTTTGCCAAAGTGAATTTTTCTTTGTCCAACAAAAAAGAACTTTCGAAATAGGACAATATTTTTTCAAACCGTCCGGTTCATTGAGAATTCCGGATAGTTCTATGCCGGATAACCGGATATGTGTTTTTCAAAAGGTTCCCAAGCGAGACATTTTCCATCCAACAAAAAAGAATTTTCCAAATATCTAAATTCGAACAGAAACCTTGCGCGAACATGCGTAAATTTTTTTAAAAATACAAAAGTCGAATTGATAACCTCTCTCTTTTTGGCGCGCTTTGATGAGTGGCTTGCTCTTTAATTCTCTCTTCCCTCATTATGGTCAACTTATTTGGTAAAGCACACTCCATCCACCCATTTTGGCTACGCCTATGATAACTCGCATTTGTTTCAAAAGCGACTTATCTTAAGAGTACAGTGAAATTTCAAAATAGCAAAAATCAATCAAATTATGTTATTGGCTTGCTATAAATAACTGTTTATATTTATAAGGACAACTATACAAATGTCCCATCTAATGTGTATGCAAATCATATTTTAAAAAAAAGTTTTAATTCTACATCTTTCACAAAAATGCATTTTCATCTTGTTAGATTTGAACGCAGGGGATATTTCGAAATGCTCCATGCACATTATTATTTTGTTGGTTAGAATCCTGAAACTTTTTTAAACTGCTCTACGTACAAATAGAAAAAGATTTATGCATGTTTCTTACATGAAAGTTGAGAAATATTTTTTTATTATGAATATTGTTTGGAAATATCTGCATTTTTCTACCTTTTTAAATGGAAAATTCAATTTTTTAAAGAAATAGCTTTTTATTTGTTTCACATATACAAAAATTTTATTGGTTATGTAAGACGGGTTCAAAAAAAGCTAAAATAAAAATTGCGAATAAAAAAAAATTACGCATGAAAAATAATTTTTTTTTTTAAATGGAATATATGTTTTTTTAAATTAAATTTAAAAGATTTTATTATTTTCAAACCAAAATTTTTACCCTATACTAAATGAGTATTATAAATATATGGTAAAAATTCAAGAGTGTTAGCTCGAAAACTGAAAGAAAAAAAAACTTTTAGTAGTCCACTGTACCCTTAAATGAAGTTTGTAAGAATTTTTTTTAAATACCTGTTCTGAAGTGGCTGAATCGTTTAGATGGTCTCTCAAATCTTGAACCATAGTGGAATCATCTGAAAAACTTGAGGATGAAGACTCTTCCCTCTCCCAGTACATACGTGTATTATCTGAAAGCCGTAAAATGTGTTTACTTATACAATCTAAACATTTACAGGCATCCACAATGCTTTTAATTTTGACGTGAAACGTCTTCTGCCACGAGGTGCATTGGCAAATTAGCATAGGGATATCAGCATTTAGCTTGATTCCATACATTCTGTATAACTCCGTGAAAAATAGGGCGATTGGGACATAAATTTGGTTTCGTATATTAGAAAATTAACAACCAGCGTTTATAAATACTTTAAGGGCGTACAGGACACACACATTTTACTTTTTTGTTTAATTTTGCAGATATTAATGTAATTTTTTTCTGCATAAGTGTGCACAGCATATTTACCTAATCACAAGGTTAAACAATATATATATACATTTTACTTTCTTTTTAAAAATAAAAATTATGAAAAAGTGAGCTTTCTTATTTTTGATATAAATCAAGTAAATATTTTCCGAAAACTATATTTTTGACTTTTTATAAACAAAAGAATGTGTTTAACAAACTGTTTTTAAAGATTTTTATAATTTCAAAAGATTTTTTGTGAAAAATATCTGAAAAAAAAACCTTTACTCATTTTACAGGTCAAACTATTTTCCAAAAAATATTAAAAAAAACATATAATCTATATATTCATAATCCATAACGGCTAATTTAAGTAATATGCTTGAAAATACACTGTAGCCAATAGGGAGCAGTTTCTTCACATAGATCTGAACTGATATCAATTTGAACTTGATCCAACATGCAAAATGTCACCTATGAGAAACACGAGTTCAAAATTATGTATACAGGCGATATTGTATCAAAGCTTAATATTTATTCGAAAAAATAATTAGTTGTACTTAACGTAGAAATATAATTTTGGTTTCATTCGATTAAAAATAAAATGAACTATTTTTAAAAGTAATAAAATAGTTTTGACGACAATGTGTCCCATACCCTCTTAAATAAAGCAAAACATGAACCAGTTGTGGATAGGGCTCCACAGAACTAAACGCAACAGCTTGCGTATCCTCCTTTTGTAGTTGGTGAACATATCCTATTTTTATTGTGGGGTGCAATGACAATTCATGTAAATCCCATGAGTATTATCCAAATGAAATATTTGCGATCTGCCATCGTGTTAAATCATTGAACTAAAGACCAAAAGTACGATTACAATTTAGTTTAGTTTTGGGTTATGTATTTTTTTATGTATAATAGTATACATGTTTTGTGCCCGAAATTTCTCTTATTGGGGATTTTTGGTATACTTTTTTTTATGGGAAACCCTCTCTGTAAGCCTTGTAAAAGACTGCTTTATGTTCACAGTGCCATCAAATGCGTGTTTTTTTAGGATTCCATTTATAAGGGTGTCCATAAAATACATTCCCCCATTTAGATGCATTTATAGCTAAAACTAATGCAAAATTCTAGTTCTAAAAACTAAGAAGCATAATTCCTTAAAAAAAAAAGTAGTACTGAAATTGACACAAGGGTAATTTGGCGAGGTCCAAGCAGAAAACAGGACGTAAAAAATGCAATAGACACACAAACGAATGGGATTTAGCTCAAAGAAAATATTCCTCTATTCATCAGACTCAGGACGCACATCAGATGCAATGTGTTGTACTCAAGAGAAGTCAGTGCATTGAAAATAGCCAACGTATTTCTGGAGCCCCTGATTCTGATGAATAAAGGATTATTTCTTTTCAGTTTCATCACCAAACTAACTTGCATGTCTATCTCTAATTTGTTTTTTAATGTAATATGCCAGTTTCACGTTCGAACAGCGCCAACATTTCTCCTATTGATGATTATTAGTACATTTTTTACGGAAAGCTCCCCATGCCTTCCATACTCTTAACATGATATTTGGTGCAATTCCATCCCTTAGTTAACTTATTAACCCCAGGGAAACTTATTTTCGGTCACCTTACCGGCAGATTTTACTTGATAAATTATGGTTTATTCTTTCTCTGCCTATACTGTAAAAATATAAACTTAAAAATGAGTACATGAGTCTACTCGCTTTTTCTTTGAGTGCAATCACATTGTAAATGAGCGATACCTTACTCAAATGTAACTAACCGTACGTTTTCGAAAATGAACAGTGGAATTTAATATGGCTAATTTCAGCTTCTGTTCAAGCCATCTGAACACAGCGACCTGACACACTTAAAATAGGCGTTCCGAAGATGGTTTTACACACTATTTGATTTCGCTTGCTTAAATGGAAACTGAGTTATTACAACTCAATTACCTTACTTCCCATTCTTTTGGCACACCTTTTTAAAAAAAATTCTGTTTTTAACCTCTTCACGTCGCCTTGGCAGCTTAACGGATAAGACTCTGGACAGAGGGGCCTGTACATCTGGGTTCGATTCACGGTAAGTAGGTTAAAATTATCGATTTTTTATTGAAAGTTATTTATAAAGGCAGCCTATGTAGGCTAGTATCTGCTCTTTTTATTCATTCTTACCATTGTACTCATTTTTAAGTACAGATCTATTTCAAAATTGAAAGTTATGTATTTGAATCTATGATAAGCATCAAATGTACTTAAAAATGAGTACATGAGCACTAAGTCTTCTCAACTTCTCGTGCTTTAGTTCACTGTCCTGAACCCCCCAACCGTACGTATAGCAAACGAAAAAACTCCATTACCAAATATGTCAGTGATGCCTGTGCTTACACTTTACATTCTAGAGGGGCCCTTAAATTACTCATGACATATTTGACATTTATAATATAGAATACATATTAAATTCGCCAAAATAATTAATGATAGACTTTTGTAAAAATAAATTCCCTACTTGTGACGTGGTTCTTATTTTGCTTGGAATTTGAAGAGCAAAGGAAAGCTCGTTAAAATTAAAACTCGGAAAATAAAGAATGACCAAATGGGAGGTTGACATCAGCTGAATTTGAAAGCAACTCTACAAAACTTCAGATTATATATTTTCGACGCAAAAATTATTTATGATATAAAAATGCACTTACCTAAATCATCCAGTGGATACTCGCTCTTTATAGATCGAAGAGCGTCGTCCTGGTTCTAGACAAATAAATATGTATCAATACTTATTCTTTCCTGTAGTCTTTGTTAATACATAGTAAACATTTGACGACACAGTAATACTCAGTAATTACATAAAAAAGCTTTCCATTCGTCAGCTTGTTCTATATCCAAACTCCATTTAAAAGTAAGACATTCTCTGGGGTATCAACATATTTTATCAACCCTTTGCACTACAGTTACCCCTTTAAGTCACCAAAATAACGACGAGTTTTTTTTTTTTTTAATATGTTCTTTAAGTGGAAAGAGAACATCAAATTCTTGATTTTAGAAAGTTATTTTCTCACATTTTTTTTTTTTTAAATATCTAGAAGCACCAAAGACGAAATCTTTCTTCTGAGCAAAATTCCTCACGACTTCTGTTTTTGAAAAATGTAAAAAAAAAAAAAACTCTAACTATATCCCTAAACGTTAAAAACAGAACTCGCTAAAGAATACCTATTTAAAAAGAACAGGAACGGGATGCAACTGCTTTGTAAAAATATCATGCATATCAAACAAGTTTCTTGAATGCAAAGGGTTACGAGTGTAAAACTATTTTTCAAATAGTTGAGGTTATGGAAAAAATATGCTTAAATTATTAAATTTTCCATTAACAGAATTGAGTAACTATCATTATAATTAAACTTAAAAGATAAATGAAATAAAACATGTAGAGCGATACACAACTCTTAAATATAATCAACTATACTAACCTTTCTACTTGCAGAAAATTACTAAAATACATACTTGATTATTGATCTCGATTTATAATCTTATCTTCAAATTGTTTATTTTTGCTGAGTTGGAGATGTATTTTACCATTAAAATCCAATACTCAGTTAAAATTTAAATTGTTGTGATATATTAAAGGTTCTGTGGCAATTAATAAATGTTAAAATAATAACGTTTGTAATTTACGATTAGTACCACAAAGTGTTAGGTAATTTTCTTTTTAGATAACACTTTTTTCATTGTTCTACAAATGAAGTGAAATATGTTATCGTCGACATCGAGAGACCTTCTTTTTCCTAGTGGTAGCAAATTGGTTAATGGGTCCGGTTTCGAATCCTGGCTAGCACATGGATTTAAAATGTCATATCTTACAGGATTATTTAACATTATTGCTTGAATAAAGTTATTATGAAAAAAAAATATGTATTAATACTTTTAATTTGAATTGTAGGAATACCTGGCTGTTAGGGATTTTTGGGACGAGATTACAAGATACAATTAAAAGGGACAAACCGGAATATTTTCGTCTGCTGGTTCTTCTTTAACTTTTTCAACTTGAGAGTGGCTTGGACCAGGATGATCTTCGTTGATTGACTGCTTAAATATACAATATGTTACTTAACATGTTTATTTATATCTTAAACTATATGAAAATTAAATAGAATTTATCTGCGAAGAATAAAATGGTTTGTATCCATCAATCGCAAAGCCATTTGGAAAAGCTAACACGCTTAAATAACGTTTGTGTAGTATTAAACGCTTAAAGAAGAAAAGTCCCGACTTCAACTAAGAAAAGACCAAATAAAAAGCTTTTTTAAGCTTGAGAAAAGATTAAATTTTTATTGGGGATCAAATATAGAGAAAGAAAATGTACTATAATATATATATATATATATATATATATATATATATATATATATATATATATATATATATATATATATATATATATATATATATATATATATATATATATATATATATATATATATATATATATATATATATATATATATATATATATATATATAGAAATGATCAATAAACAAACAGAGTATTTATTTTTTTGACTTACGTAACAACTGAACTGTAAAAATAACTTGATTTAAAGAAAAAAAAACTAATTTAAGATTAAATAGAAATTACATTTTAAAATGAATGAATATGAAATAAATAATATAAAATTATCCCTAAATAATATTAAACACAATTTTTTAAAAAAGAATTCAAAAGTATTTAACTTTTGACTTTTTTTAAATTATTTATTTTTTAACATAAATTAAACACTCTTATATAAATTGCTTAAAATTTATCAAATACTTGCCTTAATATCAAAAAATTTTCGTGTCGACATCGTGGAAAATCAAGAAGTAGCTTGGTTATAAAACCTAAAATTTTGAAATTGTGTTAGTTATCGATTGAAGTGTATTAAAAAAAATTACATGTTTCTAATATTCTAATCTTATTATCTAATGTTTTTATGCAAAAATAAATAAATTTCACTCTCCAAGGCCGCTACAATATAACAATATTCGCACATTAGTTTAAATATTGTTTTGTAATTTAAAAGTTTTAAAAATATTAAATTTATATTTCTATACAGATACATTATATTTTAATACTTACTTGTTATACACGGAAAACTTCGTATTTAAAATTTTAGAACATGAACAAAATATTTTGTTTTAATCACAAAGTTATGTTGCCAGTTTTATAAAAAAAATATTAAAGTTTTGTTTTTGTTTTTCACGTGAGATGCATAAATTAAAAAATTATTGAGAACAGTAGTTCTTGTACAATATTAAGCCAACCAAGAAAAATAAAATTTGTTAATTCTTGTCACGAGATTAGATTTTAAATTATCTGTTCTTGCTGGATAGCTTTTATGGTGACACCAAAACTCTTGAAAACTGGAAATCGTCTACGATGGGATATCTGAACTAGGATAACATTTTTATTTAAACTGTGCGTTTAATTGAGAATTCCGGATAGTTATAGTCATAACCGAATATTTTTTTCAAATTGCACCGAAATTAAACATCCCCTATCCGAAAAAAAAAAAATCCAAATATCTTATGTAGAACCGAAATCCTGCACGAACATACACATAAAAAATACATAACAGTCGAATTGATAACCTTTCTCCTTGGCGAGCAATGGCGATTTTAATTTAAAGTTTCTGGCGAGTTTTCTTTGAAGTTATGGTTGGTGCGCTTTTCAGTCGGTTAATCAAGTGCTTTAACAAGTGCAAATCGATTATGCTTTGGAAAGAACGTATCATTAAAATTAGCATTAATTATTTGTTACAAATATTTACATTATTTAATTTTTGTTTTTGAAATTATATTCATTGAATATAGATTTGTGGTATTCTGAAATAAGAGGTTTGCAGTAATTGTCACTTTACATTTTCTGTATTATTAAAAGTTATGATTGAACAAAAGGTTATAATCCATATATTACACAAAAATAGATTATTTAAAAATGTTATGAGATATATTTTAATATGGAAATAAAGTTATTTATCTACAATGGCATTATATCCACAATAAACAGACAATTTCTTTAAAAATGATAATTTATAACATAGGAATATTAACTAACATGATATTTATACCTCGTAAATACTTTTTTTAAATAAATAATGAATTGAATATCTCGTAAAGAGATTAATGTTTTTAATATTTTAATAAAAATTCATAATTTTAACAGAATATTTAACCCTAAATTATTTTCCTGGAACGATGAGCTAAATCGCAGAAACATCGAAAATCCAAGACTCTCAGCAATTTTGAACAAATAACGAAGCGTAAGACCCCCGTACTACAGCATTTAAACTATACAATAAATAAACAAATAAAACTTTTAAAAATGCTAAACTATCATATAGAAAAATTAAAACGCTATTAGATATTTAACATCTTGTATTACGCTAATAAAATGTTTTCAGTGAATAAGAAAGATCTAACAAACTAATAATAAAGAATGATTATTCTTAAGCAGCAATTACAAACATAAAATTAAATGCAACGCAATGTTTGTATAATGACATTTTATCTAAAATATACAATTTAACTAAAAATATTTAATATAATGTAGTTGATAATTAAATTAAAATGAGCGTACGTTTGGTCTAAAATGAAATAACGTAGAAATATTAATATACTATGATATATACCTCTTTCAAGTTCTAAGTTATATTTCGTTATTTATAATATACACAGTATTCTGAAACATATTTTCGTCTTCGTAATTTCAAAAGGCAGACGATTTTTGAATTTTAAAATTAACCCCCGTCGGGCAAGCCAAGCCCCCCCCTGTCGGGGAGAATTATGAAGTTCGTCAGGGTAGAAGTGGTAATTTAATTGTTAAAAGCAAGTTTTTGTGAAACATTAAATAATTTTTTTTAATAAAATGGATCTGTGTCATCCATAGAAATGTATAAGACCTAGAAGGAGGAAGCCCGCTTCCGCCGATGAAGCCTGCATGGGCGCGAAAATGGGTTGAGTTAGGCATATGGCTGCCAGATTGGCGACCTTTATCGCTTGCTTTTGATGCTGTTTCAATTATATTTTGACTACGGTTGGCGAGCTATTTTACGTAAAAATTGGATTATAGTATTTACCGAGTTTAACGTTAGATACGGATTTTTTCAAAAAAAATTTAATAAATCATTAATCACATTAAATTTTCTTTTATGATATTTTTGAAAAGTTACTAAAATGTTTAATTACGTTGTAAAAGCAATTATATTATAGTTTTAAATTAAGAGTTCCATAAAAACACTATGTTTGAACTAAAAAATAGTGAGTAAATTTGTTTTATTCCGGTAACATTGCAATAAGGATTACTTTTTGCAGTGTATTACAAAAGTGTATTCATTGATTATAACTATAAGACCGACTTATAAGGCCGAATTTATCGTAATTATTTGTAAATTCGTTTATTGAAAATAATTTTTATTTTTACTCTAATTAATAAGTGAATCTAATTAATAAAGTATAGTCTAATTAACAAAGTTTAATCAAATTAATTGTATAATTAATAAAGTGTAATCTAATTAATAAAGTGTAATCTAATTAATAAAGTGTAATCTAATTAATAAAGTGTAATCTAATTAATAAAGTGTATAATATAATTATAATAGTTTAATTAATAAAGTATATAATATAATTAATAAAGTACATAATATAATTAATAAAGTACATAATATAATTAATAAAGTACATAATATAATTAATAAAGTACATAATATAATTAATAAAGTACATAATATAATTAATAAAGTACATAATATAATTAACAGTTTAATTAATAAAGTATATAATATAATTAATAGTATAATTAATAAAGTATATAATATAATTAATAGTTTAATTAATAAATTGTAGTCTAATTAACAAAACATAATCTAAGTAATAGCCTAATTAATAAAGTATAGTCTAATTAGTAAAGAGTATGAGTATCACTTAATTAAATCTGTAAACAACATTAAGTATTAATAATTTTTGTATATAAATGAAATAATATTGATGTATACAAAGTAATGCAGAATAATTACTTACAACAATGTTAAAAATAAAATCTATATTATCATTAAATTAGGAAGCATCTATCATTTCTACCCCTTCCCCCGGCCCGGTAAGAATTTTTAAAATTACAGCTATTTCCTCTTAGCAGTTAACAAAAACTAACATTTACAAATTAACGTTTAATTTTAATTAATTACTAATTTACATAACTGCGAATTAGTTTTTTTTTTATATATTGGTAAATATTCTGGGAATGAAACTAGTTTAATCCCCCCCCCCCTCCTATAATTTTGAATTGAACGCCCCTGGCTACGTGGGCTACCCCTATACATGATAATTAATACCAATTAAAAAATGGTTTTTAAAATTTTATTATAATAGTTAAAATAATATTTATGGACGTTATTTTAATTATTTTTTAATTAAGTTATTAATTAATATTCATATTAATTAATAACTTAACAATTAATTAACCACAAATTAATTATGGCATTATTCTAGGGGAATTTTTTTGGAATTGAGCCATAAAATAACTAAACAATTAACGTCAAAAGTTATTGAATATAGCTTATTATTATTATAATTAAAATAATATTTATGTACGTTATTTCAATTATTTTTGTATAATTAATATATTAATTACCACAACTTAATTATGGCAATGTATTAGTGGAATATTTTAGGAATAAGCCATTAAATAACTAAAATTAGAATTAAAAGTTAATAAATATAGCCACTCATGTGGACGTATAAAACTTTAAAAAAATAATATTTCCCCTTTAAAAGCAACACAAATAAAAAAAAATTCTCACAATCTACAACATTTCCGTGATTTTTTGCAATAATCAGCATTATCAAAAGAGTTGTATTTAGAGCGTAATAAATTTTTAAATAAAGCAATTTTAGCATTGAAACTCCTATATGCCGACACTTTTTTGAGTTCAGTTGGAGAAAGCCGCCATACCTTCATTTCCCCTATTGGCGAAACCGGCTTTCAGCCTTCCAGCAGAATTCCAACAAGGTTACAGTAAATTGAAATCCCGACTTCCATGTCCGAATAAGGGGTTCGGACAAGCATCCGATGGGCGCTAGTTCAATCCTCAGCATGTGTGTAAAGATTTAGTAAACGGATGGTTGTCAAATTCGCCCTTTTCCCGATCAAAATACTATATTCTCCGTGTATGAGCTTGCTGGGAGGGCTGGATGTAACGTAAGGGTATTTAACGTAGTTAATTGAAAAGTAATAGTCAGTAAATTTAAGAACTTTTATGGGGTTGTGGCGTTTTATTTCAAGATTGGTTTGTCGGGCTTGACATCTCGTCGTAATTTTGATCCTGTTGATTTCCACGTTTAGGAACTTTAATTAACCTTTTTATACAGTAATTTCAACAAACAAATAATTAGTAATAAAAAATTAGGTAGGAAGTGTCTCTCTCAAAACGGCCGCGGTGTTTAAGGCATGTAACGTCAAACTCAACTCAAGCACTTTTTGGGATCCGATAAAAACTCTGCATGCTCTCAGACGAGTATGAGTTAGATGATGATGCAATCGTGCCAACGCTGCTCAAGGCTTATGATTTCGTTACGTAAGTTTTCGTTATGGTCATGTTTTTGTTAAAGTTCACTTCGTCCACGCCCTGCATGCATATGTAAAAAAAAGATTTTTTACTCTTATAAAATACCATCTCTCGTTTGTACAATTAATTATGGATACTATAGAGCAAAATACGTATCTCCGGTATTACCGTGTTTAAAATTACTTCAATAAACGTGTATTGACTCATCCATTTTACTGGTCATAAAAAAAGCAAGTGTATGACTCTAAGGAGGCCCATTTTACACAATTCTACATTTTATGTCAACGAGTAAAACGCGCATGAGCTTCTCGGTGATTCGAGAATTCATACGGTATGGATTCTCGAATCACCGAAAACCTCCCGCGCGGATTACTCGTTCGTGTAGAATGGACCAGCCTTATCTTAAATTGCACCTATTATAAAAACGAGAA
Organism: Troglohyphantes excavatus; assembly: GCA_963932185.1. Classification (NCBI taxonomy): domain Eukaryota; kingdom Metazoa; phylum Arthropoda; class Arachnida; order Araneae; family Linyphiidae; genus Troglohyphantes; species Troglohyphantes excavatus. The sequence continues at coordinate 48,578,475 of OZ010678.1, forward strand.
ATAAAACAGATTTTTTATTATACAACTGCAAATTAATTATATTGTCTTTGCGAAACAAATTTGGCATGACGCAAAAAAGAACATTTCATCCAACATTGATTACTTCTATAATACAGAAAAAAAACAATAGTCATTTAATTGCTGTCTCAGTTCACCATGTTTTATGTTCATGTAGTTTCATTTTAACGAATGTGGACAAATATATCGGATTTTACGCAGTCTAGTTCCAAACGCAGAATTTATTTTACTTTTTGTCGAGGCAACCATTGTCACTTGACCATAGAAGAACAATTTAGCCGTCCACGGCAGTCTATAAGTCGCTTTATTTTCCAGACCAGACAGATGCCTCAAAAAGATAAAATCAGTTTCATCGAGTGAGAACATTGGTCCCTCTTTAATGTTTCTCGACCCCCTTTGTAATAAAGGGAAAACGGCAAGACGCCCCTCTCGACTAGGTTCTAGTTCAGCCTAAGGGGGCATACTAACAGTCCGGCCGAGGTATTGGGAGCAATGCCGCTAAAAGGGCAATTAAGGTGGTAAAAATGGCATCTATCACTTGTTATCTTTATCTACAAAAGAAAAGAACTAAAGTGAAAATACTTGCATTCAAGAACACCCTTTTCCATTTTATAGTTTTTTTGTTCTTATAGCCGGCTTTTCACTGGCAAGCTCTCTTTGAATTTGGGGGTCACGCATCTGCATAGGACACAGAGAGGACTGGTGTTGGTTCACTAGTATTTAAGGTCTCTAAGAAAAAGGAGGTCCAGTAAACGATCCGATCACTTGTATTGTACGAAGCAGTAGAACAGTCTGAGTTCCGTTCTTTATGAAAGGTTTAAAAAACCTGATAAAGTTTGCTGTTTTTAATTTTTAAAACAGTAAAAATGCAGTAAAGTAGGCAATGCATTGAGATTAGTGAGTGTCCGAACTGCGAGGATCCATTATCATATAGTGGATTTGGGAACTATAGTACCGTCAAACTTTGAAGCAATTCGTATAAGGTGAGATGAGTAGCTAAGAATAGAGCATACTGCGACAGGAGGCGCAATCGCGCAATGCCGGAAGCGGAAGTCACGTGACCGGAAGTGGGCGTGGCTTAAAAGTCACGTGACCGGAAGTCACGTGACCGGAAGTGGTCGTGACCGGAAGTCACGTGATTATTGCGCCTCAATACCGGAAGTGGAGTGGAGTTGTATACCTCCTGCTGTTAGATTAAATATTTATTGTTATAAGCTGTTTTAATGTGACGTCATGACCTTTTAGGATGACGTCACAAGAGGGAACATTGAATGAATAAGTTTCTATTTGAAGGATGGCAACACGTGTTGTCCTTAGATTAGGGTTATAAGCTGTTTAACGTGACGTCATACTAGGGAACACGTGATATTCTTAGATGAAATGATGTGATAAGCTGTTTAACGTGACGTCACAAGAGGGAACATTGAATGAACAAGTTTCTATTTGAAGAATGGCAACACTGATGACCGTGGGCGTGACCGGAAGTCACGTGATTATTGCGCCTCAACACCGGAAGTGGAGTGGAGTTGTATACCTCCTGCTGTTAGATTAAATATTTATTGTTATAAGCTGTTTTAATGTGACGTCATGACCTTTTAGGATGACGTCACAAGTGGGAACATTGAATGAACAAGTTTCTATTTGAAGGATGGCAACAGTGCTGTCCTTAGATTAGAGTTATAAACTGTTTAACGTGACGTCATACTAGGGAACACGTGATATTCTTAGATGAAATGATGGGATAAGCTGTTTAGCGTGACGTCATACATTGAATGGACAAGTTTCTATTTGAAGAGTGGCAACACTGTTGTCTTTAGATTAGTTATAAGCTGTTTAACGTGACGTCATAGGATGACGTCATACTAGGGAACACGTGTTGTTCTTAGATTAAATAGTGTGATGGGCTTTTTAACGTGACGTCATACTAGGGAACACGTGATATTCTTAGATGAAATAGTATGATAAGCTGTTTAACGTGACGTCATATTAGGGAACATTGAATATACAAGTTTCTATTTGAAGGATGGCAACACGCTGAACAAGATGGAAGGCGCAATGCAAATGGCCATTGCACCTCCCATCTTGTTATAAGCTTTTTCAACGTGACGTCATTCTAATACACAATTAATTAAGAAATGAATTTTCTGAAGTGGCAACATACACTTACCGGATGAATGACGTCTGCACATGCGGCTGACGTAAGCGGAATCGCGGCATCATTGGTGGATCTTCGGTAAATGTTCTGAAGGACGTGTCTAGTGCTCGACAATCGGAAGCATACTGATTTTGGTAACGGACCGCGTGGAAGAACATTCTTATCAGTACTGTTCTCTGATTGGTTGATCACTTACGCCAATACTCGATTCTGATTGGTTGTTTTCAAGGACGTGCGATCCGACTAGTGGTTTTAGGAACAGGTGTTTGGAAAGCTGGACTAGTGACGTCATTCTGTGGAAAATGGTAATATTTTATTATTGAAGATATTACTATGAAGTTGGAGACTAGAGGCGCCATCTGGTTTATTTGAATAAAAATAATTATTTCACAATTTCTATTTTATTTTTGGAAAAAGCTTAGAGCGGGAATCGAACCTGCGACAAAATGATTTCATGAGTTAGTAATCTACGCTTTTGACCACTAAGCCATGAAATCATGCTAGGAAGTGTGTTTATAAGATTGTGTATTTAGAAGTGTCTTCTGATTGTTTGATTCACTTTAACGCCAATACTCGATTTTGATATGACGTCATAGCTTTTAGGATATATACTTTGAATGGACAAGTTTTTATTTGACGGATGGCAACACTGTTGTCCTTAAATTAGGGGTATTAGCTGTTTAACGTGACGTCATACTAGGGAACACGTGCTGTTCTTAGATGAAATAGTGTGATAAGCTGTTTAACGTGACGTCACACTTTAAATGGACAAGTTTCTATTTGAAGGATGGCAACACGCTGAACAAGATGGGAGCGTAATGAAGATGGTCATTGCGCCTCCCATCTTGTTATAAGCTGTTTAACGTGACGTCATACTAGGGAACACGTGATATTCTTAGATGAAATGGTATGATAAGCTGTTTAGCGTGACGTCATACATTGAATGGAGAAGTTTCTATTTGAAGGATGGCAACACTGCTGTCCTTAGATTAGTGTTATCAGCTTTTTTTTAACGTGACGTCATGTTATAACGTCTGATTGAATGTTTTTTCAATGACAACAGTTTAACAAAAAAAAAAAAAAAAAAAAAAAAAATGACACTTATTCCTTGAATATACTTATGTAAACCCCATAGCATAAAGATGAATTTGATGTAAATAACGCGTATAGAAGGTGGGATTTCATAAATAAATCCAAGACTATTTATAATACTAAATAGGTTTATTAACTATATATATATATATATATATATATTTATATACATATATTTACATAAACTGTTCCAAACAACACATTTCAATTCTAACATCATTAATTAAATTTACAAAATCAAGTTCATTTAAAAATGTGTCTGTTACACAAGAGCTTAGCTGCCTTCCACATGGAAGTATCACATTTGATATTTGGAAATAGAATTCCTGTACAACATTCAATACATTCAGTTTTAAACAAGCTTCATTAAACGTACCTATAGTATTTTTAGTCTCCTCAGAGTAATCCAAAACACCACAATTAAAGAATGCTTTAATGAGAGCTGGTTTGAAATATTGAAATAGTTGTTCATAGTATAACTGATCACTTTCCATAAATGAAGTAGTTGATAATGTCATAAATCTCGACACAAGGTCTACATTCTCAAACATTAGAGAAACAATGTTTATGGAAATACATTCGCTGATGTGAATAAACTGAATCCACTGATCACGACTCAAACTTATCGAAGTTGTATATGGTATTCCGCGTCGACTAGCCATTTCTTTTGTCAAAATAACAGTCTTTTCTGGAGAACTACACACAACGTTTAATTTAAAACTCTCATCGATGGTATATGTGTCATCTATCCAATAATCCAAAGTTTGTTGCACTTTGTCATCTTTCACTAATTTGAAGAACACGTTGGAAGGCACAGTCACTCCTGATGCTGAAGGGTAGTAATAAGTTTCTCCAAACGAGTTGAACTTTCGAATATGAACTAAAATTCGATTTTTCCATTCCACAGCATAGGCGAAGACATCGCCTCCAAGGGAATATATGCCGTCAGGTAGTTCACCGCAATTAAATGCTCCACCAGGTCTATGTCTCTCTCCAGAATCCTTCTAAAAGAACATGATAAAAAAAATGAGTCTATATAAAGAAACATATATGAAATGCATAAAAAAAAATAGAATACATTGAAAATAAACTTACATGACATCCGTCGTATTTCCGTTTCATAGATAACGCTAACTCCATTTATAAAGAAAAAGTCAGACAAGTTCGGAAAAACACCTTAACTTGTCAAAATCTAAGCTTAAAATGTGATATTCCCTGCGAAGGCAGTAGTAACATCAGATCTCTACTCTTCTGTAATTGGCTCAAAATATTCAGCTAAACTCAATTGGTTCACACTATCACGTGACAGTTCTCATAAGATGTCCTGCCTGTACATATACTGTCATGTTTCAACAGGTTTCGACGTGTTTCTACATTCTGAAACAGGTCTCAGCACCCATTCATATGCGAGATGGATGTTGCCAGATTAATTCTAGCAAAGGAAAACTCATTCCAAACTTGATGACGTTTTTTTTTTTTACACAAAGCTATGACGTCACAAACAAAATGTCTATACTATGAATGCATTCGGAATACTAAGGGTTTGAGAATATCACGTGATCCCACCGTCCAATCATATGCAAGATGGATGTTGCCAGATTAGTTCTATTAACGGAAAACTCAATCTAAACTTGATGACGTTTTACGCAAAACTATGACGTCGCAGAAAAAATGTCTATACTATAAATGATTTAACGTAACAGCAGGAAGTATACAACTCCACTCCACTCATGACATCACTAATTCGGAACCCAAGCTCTCTACTCTGATTGGTCAACACTATAATGTGACGTCACATAGCGAGTTATTCTCTGAGATTGTGAATCTTGCAAGCTTTAGTGGAACTTTGACTTCTATCTGAGAAGCTCGTACTTATTTCACTACAGTAATCATGTAAGTACAATTGAAAACTACTATTTTTTTTTCTTTCCCATAATGAAATTATCCTAGTTAATTAAATCTATGAATTATATTCTAACGCCTATTTAATTATAATGCTAGTCATTTAATTGCTCGATCTGTAGTAATTTTAGAATTCATTACCGCGTGTTGCTCGTATAATGATATTTTTAATTTGTTACGAGTTTGTTTTAAAGTTGATTTATTTTAAAATTTAAGTACTTGCGTTAGTTGTATTTATACGCAATGAATATATAATTTTTAATTAAAATTGTAACATGTTAAATGTCATTGCAGATACACGTTTTTTTTTTTTGTGTGAACACGTTGTTAATTATAATTAACAGATATATGTTAAAATTGCCACGTGCTAAATTTTTGTAAACTTTTTTCCAGCTGAGATGGAGAATGCTAACATGGATACCACTGAAACCAAGCCAACATTCGTAAGATTTCAAGGAAATTTGGGATTTAGAACAGACTTGACCTCGATTTTGAAGGTAGTTATATTTATATATAGATTTTGTAAGATTTAAATGTGTTATGAGATCAGTAATACTTGATGAAGTAAAATTTATACATATTTAAATGGTAAATTTAAGTTAACAATGTAATTTCAGTACTATTCGATTCAAGAACGTTAGTAATTAAATGTGTTTAAATTGTATTTATCCTGTTTATCGAGTATATTTTCATGATATTTAGATTAAAACAGGTTCGCCTCACTTACTAAGCCAATTTTTTCTAGTAGATTAAAACTTAATTTTCGTTGACACGTTTGTAATATACATTTAAATTGAATTTCTCATTTTATACTGTTTATTGAGTATTTTCATGATGTTTAGATTACGCCTCATTTACTAAGCCATTTATTTTTAGTAGATTTAAACTTAATTTTCGTTAACACGTTTGTTATGTGTGTGTTTAAATTGTATTTCTCATTTTATCCTGTCTCACTTTTTATAAATTATTTTTAGAACATTGCTGGTCGTTCAAATGCTGTGTCTTCTGAAATGACTTCACCTGCTATAGCTTCTTCAATACTCAAAGTCCATGGCTTATATGTATGCATTTTATAATCACTTATCGTAAAAGTAATGCGTCAGATTTCCTTACTCAGTATAAAAGTTCTTAATATTTGTATTGTTTTAGGGTACTGCTGGCCCCTCTATTGCAAATATTGATGGTTCCTCTATCGAAAATGTCGCTGGTCCTTCCAATGAAAAAGGAGTACATGTATGTATTGTGAGATGGATATTTTAAATCTAAATAAGCTCTTAAACTTATGACAAACTTAAAAATAATACATGCAAGTATTTGAATTTTCTTTCACTGCGTTGAGTTGAATTTTAAGAAATATAGACGTTTGTTTTGCTTACACTAGTTTTATCGAGTACTTTCAAGATAATGTTTAGATTAAAAAAAAAAAAAAAAAAAAACAGGTTCACCTAGCTTAGCTTTTTTTCCCTAGTAGATTAAAACTTAATTTTCGTTAACACGTTTGTAATGTGTATGTTTAAATTGGATTTATCCTGTTTATCGAGTGTATTTTCATTATGTTTTTAATTAAGAACAGGTTTGCCTCACTCTTTAACACATTTTTTTTTTTCTATTAGAATGATATTTTAGATACATTTTTTTTTTAATTAGACTCTCTTAACATAGAATTTTTTTTCACTGTGATAATTTTAAATCATATAGGAAGACATGTGTTTTAACATGTATGTAATTTATTTTTAGAAGATTAAAATGAATGATCTTTTTATAGGTGTGTGCCATCTGCAACAAGTCCTTTGCTCAGAAGTATAATTTGAACCAACATAAAAAGATCCATTCTGAAGTGAAAGATTATGTATGCAGCATCTGCAACAAGTCGTTTGCTCGGAATTCAGATCTGTACAGGCACATAAATACACACAAGAAAACATCATTATTAGACTGTCCCAATTGTGAACAGAAGTTCAGCAGAAAAGACAACCTGAACCGTCATCTAGCCAATCATCTCAAACAGTTTCCATGTCTACAATGTGGAGAGAGCTTTATTCGCAATGAGAATCGACTTCAACATGTCAAGGTTGCCCACCCCAAACCCCTTAAAAGAAAAGTGGAGAATTCTAGTGCCAACAAACGTCGGAAAGTCGAAGAGGAAGCATTAAATGTGTTTCATACTCGACGAATACTACCCACCGAATCAACATCCGTAAATCTTCTAAGCTTTTTAAAGGAAGCAGAGGGTCAGCTACAAGATATGTTGACAGAGGAATTGGAGGTGAAGAGGGCTGTGAAATGGTATGCAGTTTCAAGAATTCATTTCATTAGGACCAATGCAGAGGGCGAGACGGAAAAAGCATCGTCATTCTTCAGAAGTGCAGTTGCCACAGAGCTAAACCCTTCACTCATTTCCCTTCACATTCAGACTGGATTTGAAAAGATTATGGCCTCGTTTGATGAGTTTGTGGAACGTGGATCTGGATGGCGTTTTGAAAACATCGAGTATCTCGAAATCAAGATGTCTACCTATCAACCACTCGCCCCCAGCAGCTACATCCCTCTTCCTGAGAAGCTTGCAGCGAAGAAAGCCCTCCTCAACATACAAAATGATGATCAGAAGTGTTTTGTATGGAGTGTCCTCGCATTTCTACATCCCGTCTCTAGAGAAAATAATCCCCAAAGAGTCTCCAACTATACTGACAAAGAAAATGAACTTCTTTTGGGAAATGTAAAGTGTCCTGTTTCACCATTCAAAGTTGCCATTATTGAAACGCTGAACAATTTGCGAATCAACATCTATGGCTATGAAGATGAAGAAGTATTTCCGATGTACATTTCCAAACAACAAAATGAAGAAGTCATCAACCTTCTCTATATCGTCCAAGATGAGCAGCAGCATTACTGTCTCATTAAATGTATGACCCGTCTGCTCTTCGGGTTGACAAAGCATAATGGTATAGTATTCTACTGCTATAGATGTCTCCATCGCTTTAGCTCTAAACGTGTTTTGGAAGCTCATCTTCCATACTGCAACGATCATGCACCCCAACGCATCATTATGCCGCAAGGGAACGACTGCACACTACAATTTATACAGCATAAATTTTCCCAACGCGTGCCTTATATTATTTATGCAGATTTCGAGGCGCTAATTAACAAATTGGACGTTGCTGACGGAAATACCATGAAGACTGCTTCACACATACCCTGTGGATATTCCTATGTCATCATAGGTCCTAATGGGAAGTTACTTAAGCCGGCTTCTGTTTACAGAGGTATCGATGCAGTAGATCATTTTATCACTGCAATAATCGCCGAAAAAGATCAGCTAGCCGACCAACTAACGACTGTGGTACCTATGCGTTTAACAAGGGAAGATTGGAAGGTCATTAATAAAGCTACACATTGCGGTCTGTGTAAGGAATTACTTGGAGAGGACAGGGTGAAAGATCATGATCATATCACTGGAGAATTTCGACAAGTCTTGCATAGTGAATGTAATCTGAAATTTCGCCTGCGTAAGATGATTCCCTGCGTATTTCATAATCTCAAAAATTATGATGCACATCTTATTATGCAAGGTCTTGGAAAACTTAAAGATCATGAAATTGGTGTAATTCCAAACACTATGGAAAAATATATAGCTTTTTCCCTCACCAAGAAGCATGGAAAAGTCCCTGTCACTCTCCAGTTCATCGACAGCCTTCAATTTCTTAATACGTCACTGCAGAAACTTGTGGAAAATTTGGAAAAGGACAAGTTCAACATCTTGAAATCATCTTTTTCTTCGCAACATGCTGATCTTTTATTGAAAAAGGGAGTATATCCCTACGAGTACATGTGCTCGTTCACACGATTTCAAGAGACTGAATTACCTCCTCGTACAGCTTTCCACAGTTCACTTACAAACAGTGATATTACAGATGAAGACTATATCCATGCACAGGCCATATGGGACCTCTTCCATATTCAAAATCTTGGTCAATATCATGACTTGTATGTTATGACAGATGTTCTGCTTCTCGCTGACATATTTGAAAACTTCAGAAAGTTGACCATGGATTTTTATAAATTGGATGCTGCCCACATGATGACGTCCCCTGGATTAGCTTGGCAAGCTGCCCTCAAGATGACCGACATTCGATTGGATCTCTTCGAGGAGTATGATATGCATCTCTTCATCGAAAAGGGGATTCGGGGTGGTGTTTCAATGATAAGTCATCGTTATAGCAAGGCCAACATTCCTGAATGCTCTGACTACAATTCAATAGAGGAGAATCGACATATTCTTTACCTTGATGCCAATAACCTATATGGTGAGTAATTTAATTTTCAAGTGCATAGCCAATCACCTATATTTTTTTCAGTAAATTTTAAAAATATATTTTAACTTTTATTTTATGTAATTTTAACTTTGTGAATACCTTTATCATCACACTTGTGTTCATATAACAATTCAACTCTGACTCATTAGAAAATTTTAATTTTCTTCCCGAATTAAGTAAACTTTGCATTTTCCTAAACATGTTGCTAAATGTTCTTTTTATTTATAGGATGGGCTATGTCTCAAGCGCTGCCAGTAGGAAATTTTCAGTGGGAGGTACCTCAGGAATCGTCTTTAGACGCTATTCTCAACCACGCTGATGACGCCCCTGAAGGATTTATTCTAGAGGTAGATTTAGACTATCCCATAGAGCTTCATGATCTTCATAACAGCTATCCATTGGCGCCTGAGAGATACACCATCACGAAAGACATGCTCTCTCCTACAGCTAAGAGCATTTTAGAGGAGATGGACATGAGACCAGCTTCTGCAAATGAAAAATTAGTGCCCAATCTTCATTCCAAGACAAACTATGTGTTACATTATCGTAATATGAAGTTATATCATTTACTTGGTCTTAAAGTGACCAAAATTCATAAAATTCTCAAGTTTACTCAAAGTCGATGGTTGGCCAATTACATCAACTTTAACACTGAACATCGTAAACTGGCCAAGACATCCTTTGAAAAGGATTTTTTCAAGTTGTTAAATAATGCTGTCTATGGGAAGACAATGGAGAACCTTCGAAACCGTGTAGATGTGCAGCTGGTCAATTCCTCCAAAAAGGCAAAGAAACTTATCGCTTCTCCAGCCTACCATGCCTTCACCGCATTCGATGAAAACCTTGTTGCCATTCAGCGAAAGATTAAAAGTTTAACCCTAAATAGGCCTGTACAAGTCGGATTTACTATTCTCGAGTTAAGTAAGGTACTCATGTATCAGTTTCATTATAATGTTATTCTTTCTAAATATTCTAAAAATGCCAAGTTACTCTTTACTGACACTGACTCTTTAACTTATGAGATTACAACTCCTAATATAAATCTAGACCTTCAAGGCATGAAAGAACATTTTGACTTTTCGGACTATCCGTCGGATCACCCCCTCTACAGCATTGATAATAAAAAGATCATTGGAAAATTTAAAGATGAGTTGAATGGCAAGCATGGTTTGGAATTTGTTGGTTTAAGACCTAAAATGTATTCACTGTTGAGTGAGTGCAATACAAAACAAGCTGCAAAAGGTATTAACCGCAGTGCAGCGACACAATATCTAAAACATAACAACTATAGAAGCTGCTTACATACAAGGCAACCATCTTCCATTCAGCAAATTCGTATCGGAAGTGAAAAGCATAAAATATTTTCGATTCATCAGCGCAAAAGGGCGCTATCTGCATTCGACGATAAAAGATACTTGTTAGAAGATGGTGTAAGCAGCTATGCCTATGGCCATTACAAAATTGTTTAAGATTAAGTTTCTTAAAATTACATAACTTTTCCTTTTCATTGATGTCTGTCTGTTTAAATATTTGTATAATGTATTTATTATATAACTTTCATAGATTTCTGTTTAAATATTTATATAATGTATTTATTATATAACTTTCATAGATTTCTGTTTAAATATTTACATAATGTATTATAACATTTTATTGCTTGAAGATGGTGTGGACATTGAGTTATTATTATACAACTTTTCATTAATAACTGTTTAAATATTTACATAATGGATTATACTATTTTATTGCTTGATTGTGTGGATATTGCAACTCTCATAGATTTCTGTTTAAATAAAATTTACAAAAAAATGTATTTATTGTAACTTTCTTGCGAGGAGAATGTGTATGTGTCACTACAAAATACCTTTTTTTTTAACTAAAAAAAAAATTTTTACCTTTTTTGACATGTTATGTAAATTAAAAATTACCTTTTTTACCATGTTACATGAGCATACATTGCGCATCAATAAGTACAACTTTGACATAAAATCAAGATGTGAGGCGCAATGACCATCTGCATTGCGCTTCAAACCGGTTCCTAAAACCACTAGTCGGATCGCACGTCCTTGAAAACAACCAATCAGAATCGAGTATTGGCGTAAGTGATCAACCAATCAGAGAACAGTACTGATAAGAATGTTCTTCCACGCGGTCCGTTACCAAAATCAGTATGCTTCCGATTGTCGAGCACTAGACACGTCCTTCAGAACATTTACCGAAGATCCACCAATGATGCCGCGATTCCGCTTACGTCAGCCGCATGTGCAGACGTCATTCATCCGGTAAGTGTATGTTGCCACTTCAGAAAATTCATTTCTTAATTAATTGTGTATTAGAATGACGTCACGTTGAAAAAGCTTATAACAAGATGGGAGGTGCAATGGCCATTTGCATTGCGCCTTCCATCTTGTTCAGCGTGTTGCCATCCTTCAAATAGAAACTTGTATATTCAATGTTCCCTAATGTGACGTCACGTTAAACAGCTTATCATACTATTTCATCTAAGAATATCACGTGTTCCCTAGTATGACGTCACGTTAAAAAGCCCATCACACTATTTAATCTAAGAACAACACGTGTTCCCTAGTATGACGTCATCCTATGACGTCACGTTAAACAGCTTATAACTAATCTAAAGACAACAGTGTTGCCACTCTTCAAATAGAAACTTGTCCATTCAATGTATGACGTCACGCTAAACAGCTTATCCCATCATTTCATCTAAGAATATCACGTGTTCCCTAGTATGACGTCACGTTAAACAGTTTATAACTCTAATCTAAGGACAGCACTGTTGCCATCCTTCAAATAGAAACTTGTTCATTCAATGTTCCCACTTGTGACGTCATCCTAAAAGGTCATGACGTCACATTAAAACAGCTTATAACAATAAATATTTAATCTAACAGCAGGAGGTATACAACTCCACTCCACTTCCGGTGTTGAGGCGCAATAATCACGTGACTTCCGGTCACGCCCACGGTCATCAGTGTTGCCATTCTTCAAATAGAAACTTGTTCATTCAATGTTCCCTCTTGTGACGTCACGTTAAACAGCTTATCACATCATTTCATCTAAGAATATCACGTGTTCCCTAGTATGACGTCACGTTAAACAGCTTATAACCCTAATCTAAGGACAACACGTGTTGCCATCCTTCAAATAGAAACTTATTCATTCAATGTTCCCTCTTGTGACGTCATCCTAAAAGGTCATGACGTCACATTAAAACAGCTTATAACAATAAATATTTAATCTAACAGCAGGAGGTATACAACTCCACTCCACTTCCGGTATTGAGGCACAATAATCACGTGACTTCCGGTCACGCCCACTTCCGGTCACGCCCACTTCCGGTCACGTGACTTTTAAGCCACGCCCACTTCCGGTCACGTGACTTCCGCTTCCGGCATTGCGCGCGCCTCCTGTCGCAGTATGCTCTATTCTTAGCTACTGAGATGTCTTAAAAATTATTGTGATTTTTTTAAAAATTTTATTTGTGCATGAAAATTTAATAATATTTTATTTATTTTGTTATGAACGGAGTCCTATCGTTTGTTGATTTTTATGTTTTCTGCATTTCGAAGAACTATTGTAATTTTTATATTGCCTATTTAATTTATTTAGTATGGTACTTTTTTCTAACAATTTTTATTACTGTACATTTTGTGAAATTTAAATTTATTTGGAATTTATTAATAAAATATAATTATGGAATAAGTTTTTCATGTGGGTTCGTTAAAATTAATATATTGAGAAATAATTGTTAAAAAAATTTTTTCAGAAGAAATCAGATCCTATTTTAAAGGACAATCATGGTTCAATTAGGTAGTCATAAATAGTTTTCCATTGAATGGACAGTCGTTAAATCCATTAAATTTTTAATCAGTCCTACTAGGTAATTTAAACATGTTAGTGTAGGTAAAATGAAAATATAAGATTGAATTGATTAGAGAAATTTTAATTTTTAACAAATATATATTTCCTAAATTATTAATAGGTTAAACAAAAGTCAAAATATGAGATTTCTATGTATTAGACACAGGCTATTCCATTCGCCTGAAATATTCAGCTTGAATATTTCAGAATATTTCAGGCTGACTAAAAAATTAAAAACGACATTTTTTCTTATGTAACAAACATTTAATTTCATATGTTTACTGTTTCATACAACATTAAAACTTATAGAAAATTTAGATTATTTCTAAAATTGAACGAAATCGCTTCAAAGTTTAAAAAAAAAAAAACGATATCATGGTGAAAGTGAAATCTTACGGATAACAGATTGGATTGATTTTAAGATACACAAAAAGTTAAGTATTAAAAAATCTTTTTAATATAATTTTTTCAAAAATATTACAAATCCAAAATGTATTCGAAAAATTAAAATATTTCTTTAAAAAATATGTAACACTTTCTATTTTTTTGTGGACTTTTAAATTTGTTATCTCAGACGTAAATATATTGTTTGGAAAAGGTAATGGAAGAAATAAACGAATGCTTAAAATTTTGTAAAAAACTTTTTCATCTTTAACAATGATTGACCTACAGCTCAATGTTATGAAAAGAATTTCAAAAGAAATAACTCATCGCTCATTTTCGTTGCCTTTTATAAATATAAATGTTTTATCATTGTTTTTGAATAAAAAAAACCACTAAATTAAATGACAGAGCGGTACGATTTGTACATTTTTTTTACTTATCTTTTTTTTTTTAAATCCATTTTAAAACCAGGATTCTTTTGCAAATTTAATAATTATGCCAAAAAATTTACTTAATAAAAAAAATATAATTTTTGAATAAAAAAAAGTTTTTAATAATTTTTATTTTAATATAGCACACAAATTATTATGCATGATGAAATAGTCATGATATGCATAATTTTAATTTGGTTATTTTCCAAAACACAAACTTTTTATTTTTAAGTAAATATTGATTTTATGGAAAATAAATGTGTGATATAAAATAGTAAATTGTTTTCAACGATTTTGCTACCTAATTTCAAATACTAACATAAACTAATTGTATAATGGTATTTTTTTTTTTAAGTTTAAAAAAAAATCGTTTCTTTATTTAATAAATACAAAATAAAATTTGAGTCAGAAATAAATTTTTAATAATAAAAAAACTTTAATATATGGTGTATAATTTATAAAAAGCATTCATGATGATGTCTGTTATTTTAATTTAGTTTTCTTTTTGATAAATTTAAAAACGATTATTTTCCAAAACTTAAACTTTTTATTTTTAAGGAAATATTGATTTCTTGTGGGAAAACAAATTTGTGATATAAAATAGTTAATGTCCTTTTTTTAAAATATGTTTTCAACGATTTTACTACCCAATTTCAAATAACATAAACAAATACAAAATTAAATTTTAGTCATAAATAAATTTTTAATAATAAAAAAAAACTTAATATATGGCGTATAATTTATTAAAAGCATTCATGATATCTGTTATTTTTATTTTTTTGATAAATTAAAAATACAATTTTTTTTCAACTCAAACTTTTTATTTTTAAGGAAATATTGATTTCTTATGAAAAAGAAATTTATGGTATAAAATAGTAAAGGTGATTTTTTTTAAAAATATGTTTTCAACGATTTTGCTACCTAATTTCAAATAACATAAACCAATTATATAATGGCATTTTTTTTTATGTTTAAAAAAAATCGTTTCCGAATTTAATAAATACAAAATAAAATGAGTCATAAATAAATTTTTAATAATAAAAAAAAAACTTTATATATGGTGTGTAATTTATTAAAAGCATTCATATTCGTTATTTTAATTTAGTTTTCTTTTCAATAAATTAAAAAAAAAAAACGATTATTTTTCAAATCTCCAACTTTTTATTTCTAAAGAAATATTGATTACTTATGAAAAACAAATTTGTGATATAAAATAGAATCTGCGATATTTTAAGTATTTTCAGAGAAATTACGATTTTGCTACTTAATTTCAAATAACATAAACCAACTGTATAATGGCATTGTAGTTTTTTTTTTTAAATCGTTTCTGTATTTAAAATAAATACAAAATAAAAAAATATATAAATAAATTATATTAATTTAATTTAGTTTTTTTTTTGATAAATTAAAAATATATATATTCAACTTTTTTTAAAAAATAAGTATTGATTGATTATTTTTAAAACGTTAAATACTTAAAAAAAAAAGATTTTTAAAGAGGGTTTAGTTAAGACTTGCTTGAAGAAAAAGTACACCAATAGTGTACACTGCACAAGTGAGACATATTCGTTTTGAGTGTCATTTAATTAATAATGCAGTTATTTTAAATAGTATTTTTTAATGGGTGGAACAAAGTGATAAATTTTTATATTTTACAATTCAAACATTAATTATGCAAAAAGGAAAAATTACTCTTTGCCTCAGTAAAAAATGTTGACATATATTTTTGCATGTTTAAAAACTTTAATTAAAAATAGTTTCATGAAATATCTTTCAATAATCAAAGAAAAACGTCGGTTAAATATAAAAATGTAAACGATTCACATTGGAAATGGATTTTTTTAAAAGATTAAGTCAGATTACTTTTTAAAAAATTGTGGGTCTTAAAAAATCTTATAAATAAAGGATTGAAAAAAAATGTAAACCTTTTAAATTCCTTAAAAAAAATGTAAACCTTATAAATAAACTTACTGATGATAAATACATCGATATTAATCCATAATAATGAAAGAAATATAAAATAAATTACTCTAAGCGGTAAAACTACAAATGAATACTCATGCAGCAGCAATAATGGCAAAAGCAAGAACACAGAACACCAGCCCACAGAGTACTCCTGCATTTTGTAGATCGACTGCAGCGCCCCCGATGTCATACCATGGAACTAAATAGCTTTGGAGGAAACGTCACGAATTTTCTTGCAAGAAAGTTTCGGACATATTTGCAATGTGGCAAATTTATTTGTGAAACGTTTCTCACTCACTGAATTTTATACAAAATGCTTATTTTGCTCTTATTATTTTATACTATTTATTTAGAAGAATATGTCGATATTTAAAACTATAAAACTTTTTGACTAAGCAAAGATTTACAAACCACAAATTTAAGTCATTAATCGAAAAGCACCACAAAATATTTTATTTATTTTTAAATACATTTTTATTGATAATTTTATAACTTTAACTTTTTTACAAATCTTATTTGATTCCACTTCATGTCAGCGTTCTGTTTTTATATATAAAAAAATTGCGTCTTGGTTAATTTTGAAAATTCAAAATTAAGTATTTTTCAATAAACGTTTGAATACTAACATCTAAATTATTTCCCATTTCAAATTTACGATTGTCCGTTTTATAAATTTATGACTACCTATATTTTTAATTTACAGTTGTCCAATTAGACAATGGCTTCCGTTAGACTGTATAATTGTAAACGATATAAGTATATTTAAAACTTACAAATCACAAAAAATTTAAGATAAAAATTAATTTGGGCATGATGAATCTATCATTCATTATATGTGGACAAACCAAAGTCAAGAAACTCAAATTAAAAACACAAATCAAAAAATGCGACAAGCAAATGAGATACGAAAGCATATTTAAGAAATAATAAACTAACATTTTAGCTTTCATTTGTATATAAATTGAAATTTCTGACTTAAGTATATTTTTCTAATCACAAAAAAAATATTACTAAAATTTTTGACTTAAATCTATGTTTATATATATTTGTTTCTGCATTAATTAAAAAAAATTAATTAGACAAATTATTTTAAAATATAAACTTCTTTCAAATTTTATTTTGTGGTTTAATTTTAATAAAAAAATTTAGTAAAAAGTTTTTATTTTAAAGATAATTTTTTCTGTAAATTCAAATTTGTGATTTAATTTGTTGATATATATATGAGTTTATTCTAAAAAAAATTGCAATTAAACATTATTTTTTAATCAACTTTTTATTGTTTGTAGATATATAAAAAGTGTGAATTTTACATATTTATATAATTTTATTCTAAATTTATTTTAATAAAGATCAAATAATTATCTCTCTATTTTAAAACAAAAGTAAGCCCTAGGGGGAAAAAGTAAGACCTAGGGGGAATTTTCAGTTCTTTCAATGTTATTCAGATCGTATCTCAAAATGTAAAAGTCCTAAAATTACGAATTTAAACGAATTTGTTAAGAAATGTTTGATAAATAAGAAGAATATATTTTTGTTTCAATACTGTTATTAGTTTATAAGTTATTTAATATTAAAGTCGTCGTTGATAAAATTTCGCTTACAAGTAATTTTGTCCGTCGAGTTTCTGAAACACTATTAAGAGGAGAGATCCAATTTTTTTAGGGAGTGTACAAATAGGTTTGAACTGGAAATCCAAGTAAGCATTTTTTAAAATTCGAATTAGTTTTGGATTTATAAAATTTTTAAACCTTTGAACACGCTCCACTTTTTGAAGTTTTTTCGCCCTCATTTTTGAAACGTGATTTCTAAATTGCTATAAGTCATTTAAAATTACATATTTTCTTATTAAAAAAAATATATTAATGTTCGTTAAAACTTCATCTTTCCGATGTTATAAAGATTATAGTTCTATCTTTACAATTAAATTAGATGTGGTCAATTAAGATAGGTATAAAAAATAGTGAAAAAAGGAAAAATGTCGGATATTTCGAGAAAATTTTAATTTGCGAATTTTTGTCTCATTGTTCCGCTTGCATCTCAAAAAGTAAATGTCCTAAAATTATGAAATTATGCCAGTTTATTAAGAAATGTTTGGGTAATAAGATGAATATTTTTGTTTTTCAATACGATCAGTATATTAGACGTTATTTTATGTTAAAGTCATGATTTTAGAAAATTTTGAAAACAATTCATACATTTTTGTATACTTGTCTTCCAATTTTCAACAAAAAAATAAATAAAAAATTAGGAGTATAGATTAAACTATTGGCTACAAATGATCCAGAGCGTTTGTGAAATTTCGATTTAGTTTTGTAGTTATAAATTTTTAAATAATTGACGAAATATCTGAAATAATCGTCAATTTTACGCGTAAAATTTTAAGGGATAAATTAAAACTGCTCTAAGTAGTTCAAAAATATAATTTTTTCCCGTTAAAAAAATATAGTTATATTCGTAAAATCTTCCTTTCTTGAATGGTATCAATACTGAAATTCTATCTTAAAAAATAAATTAGATGTAACTATTTATGTGAAGTACTATAATTATTATTAAAAGATATTTCGGAGCAAAATGCCAACGTTGGCAAAATGCCAACATGTATGTAAATCTAATAGCTTAATCCCGTAGCTTAATATATATTTTAATGGGGAATTATTATTAGCGCCAATTTTCAATAATCTTACTATATATAAATAAAAGTTGGCGAATTTGGCTTATTTTTGTTTGGCGCGTTTTATGCTGTTGTTTGTTTACACGTGTCGCTTTTCAATGAGTAGAAACAATTGCGTTGAAGCAGTTCTGTATTTGAGCTTTTCCAGTTATCAGACCCACCACAACGGCGGCAACGTTTGTGTGTATGTGGGGTCCCCCCTCCCGCTGTAAACTTGAAACCTTAAAAGTTGGGGTTTTCGAATTTTAAAAATCCCTTTGTTGGGAAAATTTATGCCTCAGGAAAATTAATATTATTAGCAAATGAAAGCGACGGAAGACTAGAAATTGCCCAGCTTGTATCAAGATGAAACTTAAATTAGATCTCAAAACGGAACACTGCAATGGAACATGCGTGCAACAAATCAATACTTTCGAGAGAACTGTTTAATATTACCTATAAAAAAGCTGACAAATGTCTATAAGTTGGAACTGGGATTTTTTTAGCTGTTGCGTTGTGAATTTCGAATCGTTAAGTGTGATCTGGTTAATAAACGTCGCACTAGAGCTACATATTGAACTACTGGCGTTGGTTCGAGCAAAGCTTCCTTGATTGGTTATTGGTACGTATTTACTTACTACATAAAGGACGCTTTGGTTCGAGGCCTTTCTCGAAGAAAAGACCCGGGAACGATGTCTCATATTTTTAACAATGGTCAGATAACGAGAACAACACTAGAGCTGGTACCCGACGTCTTTAAGTTGGGAATTTTGAATTGTTCACTTTCGGAATTTCGGATCGTTAAGTTGGGAAATTTCTTGTCTCAACATCCCCAAAATAAATTTGTGTGACGGCACTGCCAGCAATAATTTATATAACTAAAAAAAGTATTGTTGTTAGGATACATTGTCATTGTCTACAGTGTATGAAGCCGGTATTGTTTGCGAAGCAAACTAAAGAGGATTGCGTAGCAAAAAACTAAAGAGGATTGCGTTGGTGCACTGAACTCTAATAGGGTTGCTGGAAGGCTGAAAGCCAGTTTCGCCAATAGGGGAATTGAAGGTATGGCGGCCGTCGCCAACTGTTCCCCTCAATTGGTCGGTAGATGGGAGTTTCAATGGTAAAATCGCTTTTTAAAAAAAATTATTGCGCTCTAAATATAGCATTTTTGATAGTGCTGTAAATTACAATAAAACAAGGTAATATTGCAGATTATGAGAAAAAATGTTGTTTGCGTTGCTTTTAAAGGGAAATATTAATATTTAGAAGTTTTATACAACCACATGTGTGGTCATAATTTTTTAACTTTTAACGCTACTTTTTGTTATGTTATGGTTTTAATGCCTAAAATATTGCCGTAATTAAAATACTATATAATGCAATTATTATGTAAAACAACGTCAAGCGTTGTGAAAGTTGAAGCAAAATCCAAAGCAAGCAATAAATGTCATCAATCTGGCAGCCATATACCCCGTTCTTCCCCGTTTCTTGCCAACTCTACCCCGTTTTCTCGCCCTTGCAGGCTTCATCGGCTTTTCTACCCTTCCTCCTTCTAGGTCTTTATACATTTCTATGCGTTGGTGAAGCGTTAGCGGAGCAGGGGGCGGAGCCCCCTAGTACTTTAAATAATTATAGTTTTAAAATTATTTAAAAAAAACTCCTTTTAATCCGCAGTTTATTGCCATTTTATATTTTAATCCACAATTGATTTTTGTAAATAAATTGAAAACTATATATTTTTTTCAAAATTATGAATATTTAATTGTAATTAAATAATTATCTATAATTCTGAATTTCTTAAAAAAATTTCCTTATTTTATTTAAAACATATTAAGTTGCCCAATAAATCAATAACGTGATACAAATATAAATTGTTAACACAGTGTTACAACGCATACTAACGCTCACACTATTATAACTAGATCAAAAAACATGCAAGACTTGATGGTCGTGGGGTAAAATATCTGATTCTCATACGAAAGGTCCCGGGTTCGAATCCGCGGTTTGTCTTTTTTTTTCAAATTACTACGCTTAGTTCCGCTGAAAAAGACAGAGGGCGCCACCATTTTTGAGTTGCCATGGCAACGAGGTGAAACCCCTTCTAGTTCCGAGGTATGTCCATGGTGGCGCTAGTGTCTATGCGAATTTCAACGGGGTAAGAATTGTATGGGAGTCCAATGGCGCTCAAAGAATTACATGTGTTGTGGGTTATAAATTGGCAGTTTTCCAAAAATATTTGGCTAAAAATTTAGAAAAACTTTTCGCCAAATAATGAAAAGAAGTCAGAAAATCCTTAAAAAAAATTATCGTTTTTTCTTCTTCTTTTAATTGTGTATTTCTAAAATAAAAAAAAACTCTATAATCAGCAGAATCTTAAAAAGTGATACATTTTAGCTGCAAACTCTCTAATTAAAACTCTTATGAAATATTTAAATAGCTAAAATTGGCAATTATTTTGCCAAATATAGCAACCTATCCATCACATTCTAACTGGTCAGTAAAATGTTTGGCGGGAAATACTTGGTTTTCTGTGCTTTCTCAGGATAGTTCACGACCCGAAGGGGGGGGGGGGTTCTAAGAAGTGGACGCTGGACACAGGAACAAAGATATTCGGGGGAGATAAGAATGAAGAATGTTAGGGTTGCCTGCCAAGAAGGTCGAAAATTGGCAAAATATCGCCAAGCGTTACAATTGTAGGTAAATTATCAGCTACCTAAAAGTTAAAATTTTGCCAAAATTGGCCATTTTTCGAATATCCTGATGGTCTATCAGTGTTTGGCGAGAATATGGTTCTTTGATTCGTATCTTTGTATGTGTGTAGAAGCCTTGGTGTGTAGCCTAAAGCACAGATGTTGTCCCAATACAATAGCCTTTCATCTGTGTAGGTGGAGGCTCGTCCACTTCCCCATCCTGTTCTACGCGTGCTCCATCCCACACAACACAACTGCTCTATTTTACGTATATAATACGTCGAAACAGCTCCATGACATCCTCGACGTTCATAAGTTAGCCATAAGCCCACAAAAAAACACGTCTTATGTACATACTTTTGTTGTACTTCTATAAGATGTCTAATATGCACTATAGATGTTTTATAGATATCTATGAAAGTACCTCTGATGGAGGTGCTTTTTTTACGTCTTATAGATATCTATTCATGGATGTTTTCTGGTATATTCATCTAAATGATGTCTAAAGTCGCGCTTACAGATTTACAAACTCAAAGTTTGTTGATGAACTTCCGTTAAATGTTTGTGTCACGGCCGAACTGGACTATGTGTAGCTATGTAATTTTATTTGGGAAATATTCCATTATAAATACTCTGAAACATATTTGTAAATATTGACTTTTTATTACTAATTGAAAATAAAAAAATAACTTGCTAGCCGTATTTTGCGTTGAAATAATAGTAATACACTAAATTGTTTTGTTGAATATCAGATTATTACAATAATGTTTTTCCGATTAATTCCCAACTTTATGATATTTATAGATGAATATAAATTCTCATTTAAAATAGTAAAATTGTTAATTTCTTCAGAAATGTATGCAATTAACTAGGTAATTACTAATTTATTGATAAATAATTAACCCTAGAATACTAACAATGTGTTTACCTTGCTAATGGATACTTATAATAGACGTATAGTTAGTATTGTAAAATTAATTGCTAATTATTGTCATATTAGCTTATGTTACATTGGTAAATATCTTGGGAATGGAACTAGTTACACAAATTTTAATCTACATATACCTTAATTGAATATCTACATTGATATTCAATTAAGTTTTATCAATATTTGTTGAATTAAATAGTGTTTAAAATGATTTGTCATAAACAATTTTGAATAGCAATGCAATATTGAAATACGTAAACAAACAAACACGTTAACAATGCACTTATCTTATGATAAGATACGACACTAATCGCTATTGTAGTTTAGTATGAAAAATATTAAATTAAAAAGATTTTGAAACGTATATATTAATATTGATTTTTACTACTAATCAAAAAGAAATATAAGCTAGCTTTCTTTTGCCAGTATAAGTGGATAAATAAGACTATTGACACAATACACTAAATTGTTATGTAAATAGTAAGCAATACTTTTCGTGATAGAAAATAACAGTAGATTATTTTTAGGTAGAATGATATTCAGTTAAAAGTTATTTTTTGTTTTATTCTTAATGCCCTTTTAATGTTTTAGATCCTCAACGACGATGGAACCAGAGTGAAATCCTGCAAATCTTGTTACCAGAGGGTGAATTTGCACCCCAGATGTTGCAGCTGTTGATTGATACGCCTGAAAATGACACATGAGCTGATGCGAGCAGAAATAAAAGGATAATAAGTTGCTATACAGTAAGATTTTTTTATATAATGGATTTTGGTACCTCACATAATTTAAAATGTCAGTTTTCCTTTTGACACAATACTAAAGAAACCGGTAGCACATAACAACTATTTATGTTTATTATTATTATTAGTAGTAGAAATGTTTAATTATAATGTTTCCTGATGTATTTATTGAGAGCCTATGTATTTTACAAATGGGGGAAACACTTAAATATGGAAAGGGGTAAATGTTGAACTTTTAAGTATGCATTTCACAAGATTTATGATCTTGAACTAAGAATGAAGGTTTTTTAAATATTAAATAAAAAATGGATATTTCCTTACGTTTTTAGGACATTTTATTACTATTTTTAGAAAAATTAATTTTTGCACGCTCAATTGAATATTTTGAGTGTCCGATGGGTAATTGATTTTTCTGGTTCTTGAATTTATCGGCAACAAAATATCGTTAAATAAATTACTTATTCCCTGTACTTCTAATGTTCCAGTGATTTTTAAAATTATAAAGAATTTTTCACTTAATGACAGATTAATTAATTATCTCTCTATTTTAAAAAAAAGTAAGCCCTAGGGGGAAAAAGTAAGTACTAGGGGGAATTTTCCGTTCTTTCAATGTTATTCAGATCGTATCTCAAAATGTAAAAGTTCTAAAATTACGGAATTAAGTGAATTTGTTAAGAAATGTTTGATAAATAAGAAGAATATATTTTTGTTTCAATACTGTTATTAGTTTATAAGTTATTTAATATTAAAGTCGTCGTTGATAAAATTTCGCTTACAACTAATTTTGTCCGTCGAGTTTCTGAAACACTATTAAGAGAAGAGATCCAATTTTTTTAGGGAGTGTAGAAATAGGTTTGAACTGGAAATCCAAGTAAGCATTTTTTTAAATTCGAATTAGTTTTGGATTTATAAATTTTTGAAACATTTAAACACGCTCCACTTTTTGAAGTTTTTTCACCCTCATTTTTGAAACGTGATTTCTAAATTGCTATAAGTCATTTAAAATTACATATTCTCTTATTCAAAAAATATATTAATGTTCGTTAAAACTTCTTCTTTCTGATGTTATAAAGATTATATTTCTATCTTTACAATTAAATTAGATATGGTCAATTAAGATAGGTATAAAAAATAGCGAAGAAGGATAAAAATGTCGGATATTTCGAGAAAATTTTAATTTGCGACTTTTTGTCTCATTGTTCCGCTTGCATCTCAAAAAGTAAATGTCCTAAAATTATGAAATTATGCCAGTTTGTTAAGAAATGTTTGGGTAATAAGATGAATATTTTCTTTTTTCAATACGATCAGTATATTAGGCGTTATTTTATGTTAAAGTCATGATATTAGAAAATTTTGAAAACAATTCATACATTTTTGGATACTTGTCTTCCAATTTTCAACAAAAAAATAAATAAAAAATTACAGATATAGATTAAACTATTGGCTACAAATGATCCAGAGCGTTTGTGAAATTTCGATTTAGTTTTGTAGTTATAAATTTTTAAATAATTGACGAAATGTCTGAAATAATCGTCAATTATACGGGTAAAATTTTAAGTGATAAATTAAAACTGCTCTAAATAGTTCAAAAGTATACTTTTTTCCCGTTAAAAAAATATGGTTATGTTCGTAAAATCTTTCTTTCTTGAATGGTGTCAATACTGAAATTCTATCTTAAAAAATAAATTAGATGTAACTATTTATGTGAAGTACTATAAATATTATTAAAAGATCCTCCGGAAGGAAATGCCAACATTGGCAAAATGCCAACGTGTATTTGGCTGCCAACGGCGAATTATTATTAGCGCCAATTCTCAATTATCTTACTTTATATAAATATAAGTTGGCGATCAAACCTATTTATTCTTGGCGCGTTTATGCTGTTGTTTGTTTACACATGTTTCGCTTTTCAATGAGCACAATTGCGTTGAAGCAGTTCTACAGTTGAGTTTTCCCAGTTATGGGGGGGGGGGGGGGGATTGGGGGGAAGCATGCCCCCCCCCCCTCTGTAAACTTGAAACCTTAAAAGTTGGGAATTTCGAGTTTTAAAAATCTCTGAGTTGGGAAAATTTATGCCTCAGGCAAATTAATATTATTAGCAAAGGAAAGCGACGGACTACTAGAAATTGCCCAACTTTTATTAAGATGAAACTTAAATTAGACCTCAAAACGGACCACTGCATTGGAACATGCGTGCGACAAATCAATACTTTCGAAAGAACTGTTTAATATTACCAATAAAAAAGCTGAAAATGTCTTATAAGTTGGAACTGGGAATTTTTTTAGCACTGTTGTGTTGTGCAATTTCGAATAGGTAGGTGTGGTCTGGTTAAATAACGTCAAACTAGAGCTGCACATTGAACTACTGGCGTTGGTTCGAGCAAAGTGCCCTTGATTTGTTATTGGTACGTATTTACTTACTACATCAAGGACGCTTTGGTTCGAGGCCTTTCTCAAAGAAAAGACCCGGGAACGATGCCTCATATTGTTAACAGTGGTCAGATAACGAGGATAACACTTCAGCTGGTACCCGATGTCCTTAGGTTGGGAATTTTGAATCGTTCAAGTTCGGAATTTCGGATCGTTAAGTTGGGAAATTTCTTGTCTCAACATACTAAAAATAAATTTGTGTGACGGCACTGCCAGTAATAATTTATATAACTAAAAAAAGTATTGTTGTTAGGACACATTGTCATTGCCTACAGTGTATGAAGCCGGTATTGGTTTGAGAAGCAAACTAAAGAGGATTGCGTAGCAATCCTCCGGGGGTTGGTGGAGCGTTAGCGGAGCAGGGGGCGGAGCCCCCTAGTTTAGTAAAAAAATCTTTTAATAATTCTTTTGTAGCAAATATTTTTTTTTAAATTTTCCTCAAACTATTAGGTTTTTAAATTCTTGTAAAATTAAGTATCTCTTAATATTGGGTGATAAGCAGGAATATCTGAAGATCCTAGACTGTGATACAACATACATGAGTTGTGAAATGAATAATTTTAAACTTTTTTGTATTAATATGAAAATATATATCACATATTCGTATATAATTTTAAGCCATTCTTTCTTTTTGTTAATTCATTAAATGAGTTATACAAAATAATATATGCATGATGAGATGTGTTTTGTGTGTTTGAGATTTATAAGTAAGATTCAGGGATTATTTTTCTGTAGATTAAGTCAATCGCGTGTCATCTATTGTATACTACATTTCAAGGCTTGAAATAAGCTCCAGCAATGCCGCAAGTTACTGTAAAATTGACGCAAAGATTATTGCTTCTCACAGCAAACATTGCTGTAAATATTTAACCGGATTTTTTTTTCTAATCCAAAAGCCGTAATTTTCAAAATGCAGTAGCGGAGTTTGTTTCCTTCAAATTTTATATTTCACAAACTAAGTTAGTCCATTTTTTTTCTTTATTTATAGTTGTGCAATTGCTTTAAAATTAGGTTGGGATTTCTAATTGATAGCGGGTACTTCTTGACGACTTTTTTGGGCGATTCACTTCTCAATGCGAGACTGGGACAATTGATAACAAATATGAAATGATAGGAATTTACATGATTGGTTTAAAGAGTTGTATGATATTACACATACATCGTAAATTGAAAATAAGAATTATTCTTTTTCAAATAGTTTTTTTAAAGTATGCACTTGTATTTTTCGTAAGATTTTTATTCTTTTTTAAAGGGTATAACAGAATATATAGTTATATAATAAATTGACATTCAGAGTTATTCTTTTCGAATAGAATTGCTTTAAAGTACACACTCGCTTTTTTCTAGTACGCAGCAACATATAAATGTTGTTATATGTAAGTACCCTTTAATGCTGTTGGTAGGCTGCTAGCAAATGTGGTTTGGTTGAAAGATTTTTTTTTTATGAGATGTATGTTGATAGTTTGAAAGATGTTAATAATATGAATGCAAGTATGA
Source organism: Troglohyphantes excavatus (assembly GCA_963932185.1). Taxonomy (NCBI): domain Eukaryota; kingdom Metazoa; phylum Arthropoda; class Arachnida; order Araneae; family Linyphiidae; genus Troglohyphantes; species Troglohyphantes excavatus. Next base: position 48,605,552 of record OZ010678.1, read on the forward strand.
GGAAGGGTATATGGTCTGAAAACAGTAGGTTGAGCTTGTCTGAAATTCTTTTGTATACTAGTTTTTGGGTAAATTAATGCAACCAAAAGGGTGTGATAGAGGATATTGATTGCATTTCTAGAACTGTGTTTGACATTGCCCGGTGCCAAAAGTAATGTGCCGGTGCCTCAAACGAATGCTCGTTTTTTTTTAAAGCAATGTGCCTAGTAATGTAATCGGGATCCAATGTACTGACGCCTATTAAAGTTGTGTCAGGTGCCAACTCAGATGATGTCCTCGTCATCTGACCATGGTTTAAAAATACGAAGCATTGCTCCCTGTTCTTTCCTTTGGGATAAATGTTAAACTGTTGCAAGTAGTCGAATGTGCAGCTCTAGTGCGATGTTACCATCCATCGTGCAAACCAAATAGAAATGCTTCGAAATGAATTTGCAACTTTCACTGATAGCCTGTTATGCAATAAACGTCATCCGATCGTAAATCAATCTTGTCATCTAACCATAGTTAGAAAATACGACGCAATGCTTGAGCTGTTACTTGTAATTGTGTGTTTAACCGGAAATAACCATAAAGTTCATAGAGAAAAACAACGCATTGGCACAACGTATTGGGTCATTTCGCAACTGCTTGAGAACACTGCCTACCCGCTGGACGCAACTCTACCTAAAATTCATTTAAAAAAAAACTGAAAATTACAGATCGCAGAATCGGTTTTATTTCAAGTTTTGCCTTGAGTTCAATGGCTTTTTTCTGAGAGCTTATAAAAGCTCACAGGAGTATTTGCTGCCAGCTTCAAAATCTTATTAGCTTTGCTGCATTCTATTGGACAATTTAATTTGAGGTTCGGAATAAGAAATATCTTCCATAAAATATATATATATATATATATATATATATATATATATATATATATATATATATATATATATATATATATTAAAGAATCATTCCAGAGTGCAGAGGTTCAGTATTTGTATTAAAAACAGTAATATTTTTTTTCTTAAAAAGGCCATTTCTTATTTTCCTAAGTACTGAAAATCTCAGGAATACAGCTTTTGTCAGAAATCATACTTGTTATTTTGATTTCGTGTAATTTTTAGTAATCACCAACTTGCATAATTAAGTTTTACAGATATAAAAAATATGCTTTCAAGAAATGTTAGATAATTTGAATTCAAAATAATTCTTTTTCTAAATCAATGCAATTTTAAATACTTTATTCCCTTTTTGTAGGTTGCTGTGAGAAGAAATTGCTTTGGAGGATGAGCTGGATAGCTATATTGAGAATGTTGTGAAGGACTGGATATGACAGGCCATGAACAAGAATTAATACAATGTTAATAATGTGCAATGTAAAATATGTGATAAATAATCAATAATAATAAATTGATAAACAATCAATAAACTTGTGTTCCTACTTAAGATTTTTCAATGCAAAGACTAACACTTTCATATTTTATAAATACATGTTTTTATCAATTAATGCTTAAATGTATTGGTAAATTTCATAGGCTAAGCTGAAGTAAATTTAAAGGGCTTTATAAATTAATAATGCATATTATATAATAAATTAAATAAATGATTAAAGTAAATAGTCAAGTATGAGTGTCACTAACAATTATTAAATTAGTATTTAAGCAGTTTTATATTTAATTTTAGTTTTTCGAAAACATTTAGAAAAGTTATTTTTAATTGCAAATTCATGCATATTTAAAAATAAAAATTAAGTTCTCTTAGTGTGCCTACAATATTTATTATTTACAAATTATAGCACAAGTCTGCAGTTTCTCAATAAGAAGAATATTAAAACTAATTTTGTAGTTATGTCTTATTTGATTTTAGTTAAAAAGAAATAAGCCTGACTGATATGCTAAAATAAATATAAGAATAAAAGTTGTGAAATAAAACCAAATACAAGATGAATGTGCAATATTAACTACTAAATAAATAAAATCCAAATGTAAAGAAAATAATTGAATACTTCAGAATCGATTCTTATTTTCTTTAGTTTTAGATTTTGCATATTTAGAAGTAAATATTGTATATATCACAGACGTTTGGTTTACATCTATCAGGTGCTAGAAATATATATTGTGGATATTATAGACGTCCGTTAGAGATAAAATTGATTATAATTTAGAGGCGTTATAGACGTGCGATAGATGCGAATGAGATATTTATGGCTGTCTAGTATATATCCACGTTATCCAAATTATGGATATCGTGGATGACCATAGACGTTTTATAGATCTCAAAAAGAGCACACATGTTGGCTCTAGAAAACGTCCATAAGACGTTATCGGTACGTTTTTGGATGGCTTATGGATGAACCTGTTATCCATGGATGACGTAGATTAGACGTCATATAGACGTATGTGTGTTGTCTGGGATGATAGCCATCGTCTGCGATGTGTATTTCATACCTGCTCTGGAGGTGATAACTGACAGTGAGTCGTTTATGAATTGCTTTTGAATTGTACCGGGTGGCTATTACTAAAGTATCCCAGTTTAGAAAAAGCTTTGGCTGTGATTCGATATATATCCGAAATTCCGGGAGTAAAACATCATCACGATTTCGATTTTGGATTTGACGATAAAGCAATTTTATAATTTGTCAACAGTACACTCAGTAGTAGGGAAGAATTCGAGTTTGGAAGAACATTCGGGATGCCAAAAATACACTATCAGCTCGTGAATGAAACTTCTAATATTCTTTTGAATTAAATATTCCATGCGCAATTTTTTTCCCGAATATTTTTATTGCAGCATTTTTTACAACGTATTACATACCTAGCTAAATTTTACATGTGTAAAACAATTAAAAAAACTATTTCTTTTAAAAAATTTAACTTATTTGGATTTTTATGAAAAAATGTAGAAAAATACAAATGTTTTTAAAAAATATTCATAATATAAAATATTTTATTCAACTTTCATATAAGAAACATGCAAATTTAGTCTTTAATAAGTATGTAGAACATTTTAAAAAAAGTTTCAAGATTACAACCAAATATATATATATATATCAGTGAAAAGTTCACCCAGCGGGGAGTCGAACCCGGGACCCCTTGTTTAGCGCACAAGTGCCCTACCACTGAGCTACCCGGACGACACCAACCTTCAGAAACATTTCACTTACAGACACAACACGAACTCCTGTGAAGCGCTTAAGCCGCATTAACACAAGGAACCGTAAATACATATAATAACATCAATCATAAAACAGACACACAGAATAAATCGAACACAAATTGTCGGGCGATTGTCATTATTTGGCTGTATTGGAATAATAAAACACTATTTTTACTCAATACTTAGCTTATATTTGAAACAAGTCGCTTAGAAAGCATAGTAAAAAAAATGGTTCATTTACGTGTAGTTAAACAGCCAAACAATGAGCCATCGCCCAGCAATTTGTGACAACCCTGCATACCATTTTTTAAGCCCAATCACATAAACTTGGCCCCAATTTACAGAATTATCAAATCCAAAGGGATCCAAGCTCCAGGGGGATTTTAGGGGACTTTTGTCAAAATGCTCCTCTAGTAGTGGTCTATCAATGGGGTAAAAATCAGCTTTACCCTATTTTTTTCCGATTCAAGTCCTTTATTGACTGGGCTAATAAGTGTGGCAACGTCCCCGATGCACACTGGTAAATAAACAATTTCGCGCAAACTTTTAAAGGATGATCACGGAAAGTTGCTGAAAACTACCAAGGTAGGATCTTATGGATTTAGATCATCCTATTACAATTAAGAGATTTACTAATTTAAACTTCGTTCAATAAATTAACAGAACCAAACACATTAAACTGTGGTAAAGATAACAATTATAATAATTAAATTTAGAAGTTCATTATATAGAGAAACTCTCCTTGTGAAATATAATACATTTAGAACTGGTGACATGTTATGGCTGATACCGAATCATCTTTAGTTATAAATCAAGCACCTACCCGGGAAGATGCTAATAACGTTACAACTATTGAAACAAATAAATATACAACTGACTTAAGAGAGTATTCAGTTACTTTAAATAAATTATTATCTGGTAAGAAAATAACAGAAGCAACGAAAAATCAAATTAAAAGCCTATTCGAAGACATTAAGAAAGTCATACTTGAAAAAGACTTAGAGTGCGGACACTTAAAAGGAATAATCTTAGAAAATGAAAAAATTTGTTCTGATATTCTGAAAACCATTTCATGCCAAACCCAACAAAGTAAAAAACCTTTATATTCAGAAGAAATTGCAAAACCAGCAGAACAAAACACACGAAATCAAAATACTATAATTATAACAGCACTAAACGGAAATTGTAGTAGCGAAGAAATAAAAGAACAGTTAAGAAACGAAATTAAAACAAATGAATTGGGAATTAACATTGAGGCAATTTCAAGATCAAAAACAGATATGTTGATTGTACAACTACAAAATAAAGAACAAGCGTCAGCTCTAAAAACTCAAATAAACCAAGACCAAATATTCCATAACCTTAGATCAAATTTTCCTAAATTGAAAGTTGCAAAAGTGATAATTTACAATGTTCCATCAATAGTGTTAGAAAACGAAGTGTTACACAGTATAAACAGAAAATTACCTCAAATTGACAGAAACAATCTACGAATTAAAAGAACAATCCGAAACACAGAAGATTATAACCACTGGGTTGTTGAATGTGCAGCAGAACACCTTAGTAAATTGTTGGAATTGGGAAAAATTTGCCTAGGCTTCAAGAACTGTGTTATACGACAGTTTTACACAGTGACTCGTTGCTTCACATGCAAAGAGATAGGGCATTTAAGCTACTATTGTAATAAACCCATAATCTGTGACGAGTGTGCCAAACCACACGAAGGGCAGCGCACAAATGTCAAGTCCCGTGTAAACTGCACAAAATCAAACATAGACAGAAAAACTGATAGTCCAACAAACCACGCTTCAAGCAGTCCTCAATGTCCGACGTACAGAGCTTGCATGGATCACCTAAGAAAGGGAGAACTTCTAGAGACATGGATGGCAAAACAACAGGATGCACTGTCGGTCAAAAGAGCACAGAACGAAGAGATGACTCCAGCTGCAATAAACAACTCCAGATGGCAAAAGCCTTCAGCATAATGGATAACGAAGAAAACATTAAAATCACACAAATCAATCTCCAGAGCAGCGCATGGAAAACTTGAAGAAACTGTTAAAGAAAATAAAACAGATATAGTAATCATACAGGAACCATACACACGAAAAAGTGAAATTGTTGGACTCCCTTTAGCATGGAAACTGCACTATGATAGAGAAGGAAACTCACCAAGAGCTGCAATCGCCATAAATAATCCAAACTGGAATCCTACTGAAACTCACATTTCTAAAGATATCATTACAATAGAACTTAATTTCATCAATAAAACTATAATCATTATATCAGTATATGCAGATGGCTTAAAACAGCGATTACACTAGAAGGGAGGCGCGAAAATATCCAAGAGAAAATATTATTTAAAAATATTGATTAACTGACTGAAAGGAAAGCACACATACACAAACAAAACAAAATACATTTCGACATATTTAACAAATAAACATCACTAGCTCGCTAAACAGTGTTGAACAAAAAATTACCGAATGTAAGTCTATTGAAGAATTGGAAGAGGTAACAGACAAACTGATATAAATAATACAAAGCACATGCGAAGAAACCTTTGATAAACGAATCAAAAAGAATACTACACATACAAACTGGTGGACATCAGAACTCAGACAACAAAAACATAAAGTAAGAGTTATCAGAAGAAAAAAGAAGACAGAAAGAAATGTAAATGCAAGAGCAACTCTAGCTGCTGCATTTAAAAGAGAGCACGCAACATTTAAAAAGCAAATTTTAGAGGCAAAATATAAAAGTTGGAATGACTTCTGCTCTAAAAATAGAAAATAATTCGGAATTCTTCACAAAATTGTCAATAACAGGACTTACGTTCCAACTACTCTGACTCCATTAAACAGTGGCACACAAAATCAAAATACGCAAACTATTATAAAAGAAATCACAAACTCACTGTTCCCAAAGGATAACGAACATGAAGACACTCAAGCACAGCACGCTATCAGAAACGCAGAGGACATCATATTTACCCATGATGACAAGCTCTTTACAAAGAAAGAAATAGATAACGCAATTAGAAACTTACCAAGAAATAAAGCTCCTAGACCTGATTCGATCGACAACCAAACTATCAAGTACATAAATGATGCTCTCTCAAACCTATTTCAAACCTTATTCAACCAATGCTTAAAATTTCAATGCTTTCCAAGAATATTTAAGAAAGGACAAGTTACACTTCTGCATAAAAAGGGCGAAGACCCGAAAGATCCAAGTAATTATCGACATATTTGTCTTCTTCCTTGCATTGGAAAAGTTCTTGAAAAACTTATCGTAAACAGGCTCAGACATAGCAACATGACATAGACATGATATATAAAGGACAAAAACAATAAAAAACAATACGGTTTCAAACCAAAAACCTCAACAGAACATGCCATCAGGGACGTTGTTGCTCACATAAAACGTAACAAAAAAGTAAAGCATGCACTGCTAATAACAATGGATCTGAAAGGAGCTTTCGACTCACTGTGGTGGCCACAGATTAGGAAATCGTTGAGGGAAGCGGAATGTCCATCAAATATTTATTATATGTTTTGCCCTATTTAAGCGATAGGGAGATTTTGGTTAAATACGATGGAGGAATCATAAAGGAAGAAAATTGAGAGGGGATGTCCACAAGGATCTTGCACAGGTCCTGACTTGTGGAACCTTACTTTGAATGATATTATCGAGAAGAATTGGCCAGAACATTCGACAATCAGGGCATTTGCTGATGATGTAAGCTTTGTTATTGAGGGACGCTCTAGGGAGGAAGTCGAGAAAAATGCAAAGGAGACATTAGAACTTTTTGCCGATTTTTGCAAAGAACATAAGCTTAAAATAGCGGAAAACAAATCTTTTGCGCTTATGTTTTCAAAGGATAAACCTCTCATAAGGAAACCGATTGTGAGATTCAATGACAAAAGAATCAAGGTAGTAGATCAAGTGAAATATTTAGGAGTAATCAATAGACAAAAGACTCACTTGGTTGCCCCATATTACCTATCTAAAAAACAAAACAAACACAATTTTCAACCAACTCAGGAAAATGACTGGATCAAGTTGGGTTCTCTCTTCCAAAATGCTGAAAACTCTTTACACTACTGTTATAGAACCTATTATATCCTATGCCGCAATTTGTTTGGGCTCTACCAATGCAGGCAAGCAAAAAGAAGGAAATGTTAATTTTGCAAAGAAAATTTGCCTTTTCGATCTCCAGGGCATTTCGAACCACTGCAACATCGGCGGCAATAGCACTCTCCGGTATTCTCCCGCTACATATTAAAGTAGAAGAAGAAGCACACAGAGCACTCGTGGGTCGAATCCGTAAATACCAAGAAGAACATTTAAATCCTGAGCACTATGAAGATACAATAAATATTCATAGCCATCATCCAGCCACTGCAGGGGTTATAATCAAGACCGACAAATCAGAGAAGGTATCACATCTTTGTGACAGTACCTTCTATATTGATGGATCAAACATCGATGAGAAAGTGGGGTCAGCATTCGTTCATTACATTAACAAAATAGAAATCTCAAAATGGCAAGGCTTTCTGCATAAAAACAACTCAGTATTTCAAGCGGAACTTTTAGCAATTAAATATGCAATTGAACACATCATCAGCTCAAACATAAGAAATAACATCATATTCACAGATAGTCAAGCAGCCATTGATTCTATTAATAAGCCAGATCATAAATCCAAAATAGTTAAAAGTATACATAACACAATCTACAAAAATAGTGCAACACACAAGATCATCATTAAGTACGTTAAAGCTCACAATATGAACGAAGGTAACGAGAAAGCTGATGAACTCGCCAAGGAAGCCGCTTTGAGGTCAACGGATTTTCACTGCCAAACATCATGACCATTGTCCCATTTAAAAAACATTTTGAGAGGGATTTCATTAAGGAAATGGCAAAAGGAATGGAATAAGGCTCCACATGGAAGAAGATAAGAGCATACTCTTACTTTAATAAAGTCAATCTTAATTTCACAGTGGGAGATGCTCGCCTCACCAGATTCATCACCGGACATGGACCATGTCCAAAATACTTCTACGAGAGGAAAATTGATGAATCGAGAAACTATGTTTGTGGATCAGAGGGTCATATGGATCACTATATCTACGACTGTCCACTGACATCTAAGTGGCACATCCGTCACCCAGGACCGAAGTTGGAAGAACAGCGGCGACTTCTGCTACAGAGAAATGACGAGAAGGATAAAAAAAAAGTTCTGGACTACCTACAAGACAACGGCCGCGAGCTCTGTGAGGTTGCACCATAACCCATACATTGTATATAGTATATATATATATATATATATATATATATATATATATATATATATATATATATATATATATATATATATATATATATATATATATATATATATATATATATATATATATATATATATATATATATATATATATATATATATATATATATATATATATATTATATATATATATATATATTATATATATATATATATATATATAATTTCCATTACACGGTGGACCCTCCTTGCGGCGACTCCACGATCTAGCGATTCCTTCTTTGTACGACCATTACTAAAGCCTCAACAGTTAACTAGTTTAAATTATATGTGCCTAGTGTATGAAAATATTTTTCTTTTATTTCATTCATTGAATAGACATAACTTTTTAAGACCATTTAGTGCTGGTCCCGTGAGGAGTCGCTGTGGCGAGGGTTTACCGTGCAAGTAATTCATTGTTTAACCAAGCACAAGAACTAATTTTTTTTATGTATGTTAATAATTGTCCCAAATCAGACTACGCAGCAGTCTTGGGCCAATACCTGTTAAACTTCGGTATAGATCGGGGGCCTAGGACTGCAGTCATAAGTCATAAGTAATCAAACAGCAGCATAAACGCGCCAAGCATAAATTGGCATAATCGCCAACTTTTATTTATATAAAGTAAGATAACTGAGAATTGGCGCTAATAATAATTAGCCGTTATTATATATATTAAGGTACGGGAAACAGGATTTACATATATGTTGGCATTTTGCCAATTTTGGCGTTTCGTTCCGAAGTATCTTTTAATAATATTTATAGTACTTAAATAGTTACATCTAATTTATTTTTTAAGATAGAATTTCAGTATTGATACCACTCAAGAAAGAAAGATTTTACGAACATAACTATATTTTCTTAACTGGAAAAAAGTATACTTTTTAACTACTTATAGCAGTTTTAATTTATGCGTCGTTATAATACGCGTAAAATTCACGTTTATTTCAGACATTTCGTCAATTATGTAAAAATTTATAACTACAAAACTAAATCGACATTTCACAAACGTTCTGGATCAGTTGTAGCCAATAGTTTAATCTATATCCCTAATTTTTTATTTATTTTTTTGTTGAAAATTGGAAGACAAGTATACAAAAATGTATGAATTGTTTTCAAAATTTTCTAAAATCATGACTTTAACATAAAATAACGTCTAATATACTGATCGTATTGAAAAACAAATCTATTCATCTTATTACCCAAACATTTCTTAATAAACTGGCATAATTTCATAATTTTAGGACGTTTACTTTTTGGGATGCAAACGGAACAATGAGACAAAAAGTCGCAAATTAAAATTTGCTCGAAATATCCAACATTTTTATCCTTTTTCGCTATATTTTATACCGATCTTCATTGACCATATCTAATTTAATTGTAAAGATAGAAATATAATCTTTATAACATTGGAAAGAGGAAGTTTTAACAAACATTAATATATTTTTTTGAATAAGAAAATATGTAATTTTAAATGACTTATAGCAATTTAGAAATTACGTTTCAAAAATGAGGGTGAAAAACTTCAAAAAGTGGAGCTTGTTTAAATGTTTAAAAAAATTCTAAATCCAGAACTAATTCGAATTTTAAAAAAATGCTTAGTTGTATTTCCAGTTTAAGGGGACACGGTACCCCTTCACATTTTTTTTCTATTTTCAATATTTTTTATTATTTTTTGAATGCAAAATACTTTAATATATAATTAATGACAAAATTGTTTAAAAAAATTCAAAAAAGTTTTTTAATAAATTCAAAATTAATTTTTTTATAAAAAATTTGCGTTTTTTTAAATTTCCTACTACTTTTTTATTTTTTAATTTTTTGTCACTAAATTTTGTTTTTGTATTCCTTGAAATATAATAAACAAAACTGGGTATTGAATATTAAATAGTACTAAAATTAGATTTTATATATATTTTTTTCTTCTCAAAAGCCAAAAAAACCTGAAATATCTCAAATTTTCTGTTTGAATTATTTTTAAAAATAAAACTATTTGTCCCAGGGCTTATTCCATACCCAATTATGTCAAACACATATCTGATAACATTCATTAAAAAAATTGAATCTCTATCTCTATTACAAAAAAAGCCTTAGCATTTCATATGAAGTAAAATGCGTGAAAACTGAACACTGAGAAAAAGTGATTTAAAGATTTCAAATGTAAAAAAACGGTATGTATGGTATATGTATCATGCTGTTATCAAAATATATCATACTTTGCATCAAGATAAGTATATTTATTAGCAAATACTTTTGTACTTGGTGATTTTTTAATTTTGGGAGAACTGCTTTTCAACTTAAATTTCAATTAATTTTTCACTAAAACTCTAAAATATATATAATTTCATAAGTACAAGCAATTTTCTGTTTAATTTTAGAGTTCTCTATTCATTTACATGAAAGTACATTTAAGTACTCATAATTTAAAAGTTAAAAAAAATTAAAATCCTCCAGCTTTGTACGTAATCTCTTCTTTTTTAGATTTGGTGGCATTCCGTCGCATGCGCGCGCCCATCTAGTTCAGCCTTATAAACAACACGAGAATAACAGTCATGGATACCGTTGAATTATTATTGCACATCAACTCTTACTTCGATGTAAAAAAAAATAGATTAAATCATTGTTTCATATGGCTGTCATCTTAGCACGTTAACTTGCCCGAACTGAAGTGCACATTTAGGCCGCTGTCACTCAATATAAATGCGAATAACTTCTTAAATATTTTAAATTAAACTCTGAAATTTTTCATACATGTTTAGAAATATTGGAAAGTTAATTTAAGATAATAAAAAAAAATTCGATGTTTTGATTATTTTTAGGGTACTGTGTCCCCTTAAACTTATTTGTACACTCCCTAAAAAAATTTAATCTCTCCTCTTAATAGTGTTTCAAAAACTCGAGGGACAAAATTACTTGTAAGCGAAATTTTATCAACGACGACTTTAATATTAAATAACTTATAAACTAATAACAGTATTGAAACAAAAATATATTCTTCGTATTTATTAAACATTTCTTAACAAATTCACTTAATTTCGTATTTTTAGGGCTTTTACATTTTGTGATTCGATTTGAATAACATTGAAAGAACTGAAAATTCCCCCTAGGGCTTACTTTTTTTTTTAAAATAGAGAGATATTTTTCGAATAAAAGCAATAGTTTGTACAATGTCACACTTTTTTGCTAGCTAGTCATTAAAAAACGATATTATGTGCATTCCCATTATTAAAGGTATTTTTTCTTACAGCCAAAAAAATAAAGACAGTAATTATTATTTTTATTTTGCATAACGATGTCTTAATATTATTCAATTATGTTACATCCTTATTATTTTCAAACTTGCTTTAAGGAATATTTTTACATGCAATCAAATAAAAGCAATATTTTCTACAAGATATCAAAATTTGAACCTGCAGATGTTGGATCCATAATCAAAAAGCTACTTGATATTAGTTTTGCACGAAGAATGTACTATTTTTCTCGGAGATACAGAACAGAATGAAGTCAATCCTAGTACTGCGAATTTACTCGTTCCTCTTCGGCGGATGAAACTTGAGCAGCAAATATAAACACTTGGAATGTCGGGTTTAAGGTCACATTCTTCTTTTGGTGTTCGATTGAAGAGAATTTCCAATTATCAACACATGAAGGAAGGGGTCGGAAAAAGTTCCCCAACTAGAGCTTGTAATTTATTTCCGTCGCAGCCGCACAACCGATAATTTAAGGGGGTCCGATACCCAAAATTCGCAAAAAAAGTCATTTTTTTTTTATATTTAAAAAATAATATTCAAACTTATCTTAATAACTCACAAAAAACTGCTTCAAACAATTCCTATTACTTTTTTAGTTATAAATGTTTTAATGATGTGTTCCTATAACATAGTTGTATCATATGTAAACTTTAAAAGCAAATATCTCTGTTCGTGGTTTTGAAATTTAATGAACACTAAAAATGCTAAGGCTTTTTTACTATTATACTTAAAATCATAATTTTTGTGTGTATAGCAAGATAAATATATTTTAAATAGATGTATGCATTCAGATTTCCTATTTTTACCATAATTTGTTTTTTAAAACCACTTAAAATGGAATTTTATTTTTTTTCGTCAATTTTTTTTCCAAAATTTCTAATATATTTTATTTTTTTAAAGTGATGTATCTGAATCAAAATTTGAATGCATACATCTATTTACATATTATTCAAGATCTTAAATAAAAAAAATTGCTTCAAAATATTGAAAAACAAAAAAGGAGTAGGAATTTTAAAATTGTTAAAAAATTTACTACAATGTTAATTTAAAAATAAATGTGCAATTTAAAAAAAAAAAATTGAGCGTCTTAAAATGGTTTTTTATGCATATTTAGAAAGAGAAAAAAAATTGGATTGTACAAGTATAAAAATAAAGAAAAAAATGTCGAAGGTATCGGACCCCCTTAAAGAAGAGAGATTCTGGTGTTGGAGTTTTCAGACTATGACACTTGCACAATTGTATAGTTTAATTTACTTATAGGTTCCACACACTGTACTGTTGTAAAACACGTCTTGTGAAGTATTTAGAAAAGTATTCAATGTATGTTCGCTTTGTCACACAGTAAATATCCAGGTGCACTCGAAAGTTATGTTCTAATAATTTTGGTGAACGCGGCAGAAAAAGCCTCATTAAATCTAAAGGGGGGAAAAGGTGGTGCTAATTTTTGTACTCCCGTGTAGAAGAATAGTTACTTTATCACTGTACTATTCTATATAGTGAAGTTAAGCGAAGAAAGTTAACAAATGTTTTCGTGTTTATGAAATATTCAAAAATTTACATTCAAAATGCACTATAAAAAAAAATTTATTGTAAAAGTACAAAAAAAAGTTATTAAACATAATATTATATACATTTTTTATCGCAGTCAACTGAAAATATTAGCAGAATTTAAATAAAATAGTTCTGAAAAAAGTTAGTTTTTATTGGTACAAATATGCACCGTTTACAAGTTTTCTAAGTTTAACGCTAGTGTTGCCGCAGAAAATACAGTTAAAATAAAAAAACAGTGCTGCAGAATTGTACTTTAAATAGTTTTTTTATCATATGGTTTAATCCAAAATTCGAAAGTCTTAATTAAAAAAATTGACTTTTGGCCAGCTTTTGAGGTCAAATACTCCACTGTATGACGCCTTAACCCACTCGGCCACGGAGGCCCTAAAAAGTTAAACGAGAAAAGAACATAGAAGAAGCAAAATATGTTATGACACACAGTGGTCCCAAACGCAAATTGTTTTTTTAGGGGGGGGGGGGGCTACATATTGAAATCTTAGACAAATCTCCACTTCCACACAATTTAAATTATCATCTCGTCAAATGGAATTGTAGAACTCGTCAATCTCTTCAGTTTAAGCACGCACTCGATTCGTCGACTGAAATACCCGTTCTATGCACGGGAAGAAAATAAGTTACAAAATTGATACAAATACAATATTTATAGCGAAATAAATAATATTCTTAATTTGACACCCATCAGCGGGAACAACAGTGTTAAAAGTTCCAATTTGTAAGCAAATTTTATTATAAAGGTCCTGCAACAACTGGACAGATTGATAATATGGAAAAGTCGGCTATACAATAACGTGGATATATATACGTTACTCTCGTTGATTAATATCAATATTTTAACCTTTGGTAACATCTCAAAGATTTAAAGAGAAACCACTCTTAAAATTTTTAATATTAATTTGCTCCAAAAATCTTTTATTAGACACCTATGTCAACATTTGTCATTAAGATTCACAAATTGGCGAGAATATAAAAGGGAAAAAAAAAAACGATTTTTAACCGACTGCCCAGCGCGCTCACCAAAACTCCAAAAAAAAACAACTCCAAAATAAAACCGCAAGAAAATTTAAATTAAAACCGCCAACGCGCGCCAAGTCAAAAGGTTATAGATTCGACCTGTATGTATTTTTTTTTTTTTTTTATGTATGTGCGCGCGGAATTTCGATTCTACTTCAGATATTTGGACAATTTTTTTTTGTTGGATAGGGGATGTTTCAAAGGGGAGCAATTTGAAAAAAATATCCGGTTATCCGGTATTTAACTATCCAGATTTCTTAATTAACCGGACCGTTTAAAAAAAAATGTCGTCCGATTTCGAAAATTCTTTTTTTGTTGGATAGAGAAAAATCCACTTAGGCAAAATCTGCAAAAAAATAATCGATTATCCGGCTGTTATATATCCGGAAATGCCGGTTAACCGGAGTTTTTTTAAACAATTTTTCCGATTTCATAATATTTTCATTGTTTAACAGAAGTTTACAACAATGACATTTCGTTTAACAAGCATTGATAGGGATTGTTTTACAATATACATTGTTGAGCACAAGTTGCTACTTGAATTTCTTGGTGAATAATAATATGGGGCGAAGCCCCCTGCTAAATTAAAAACTAAAAAAGGAAAAATAAAATAATCTTTCTAAAAAAAAGGAAAACCGACTTTAAGAAAAATGCGCTAAAAAGTAAAAAATAATTTTTAATTTTACGAATGAGTTAAAAAAATTGAATTATTGAATATCAATTTTATACGTAGTACAACTTTTAGAAGTTGGTGCCAATTTACAAAAATCATACCTAAATTTTGGCGCCGATTTCAAAAAGTTGTACTACGTATAAAATTGATATTCAATAATTCAATTTTTTTAACTCATTCGTAAAATTAAAAATTATTTTTAACTTTTTAGCGCATTTTTCTTAAAGTCGGTTTTCCTTTTTTTTAGAAAGATTATTTTATAAAAAGTGCACTTGCCAAATACCTTCTTTTGTACGGTAAACCCTATCAATATCCAAGGGGGGATGGTTCCCCAACACTTTTTTCGGATTTTGCCCTAGCACTATTTTAATATTGAACTTTTTAAAATAAAAAATAATAAGAGTTACACTTTTTACTGAATTGCCAAACTGAATTAAAAAAAAAAATTCGAAACCTTATCCCCTACAGACGATGAACGCAAACCCATTCCC